>JAUMHP010000016.1:3302550-3312757 GCA_032361065.1 Enteromius trimaculatus
ATATATAAAGTGGGTAAGGAAATTATTCAGACCCCCTTAAATCTTTTACTCTATGTTATATTGCAGCCATTTGCCAAGTTAATTTTTTTCCTCATTAATGTATACACAGCACCCCATATTCACAGACAAACACAGAATTGTTGAAAGAAAAACTGAAATACAACCTAAGTATTCAGACCCTTTGCTCAGTATTTAGTAGAAGCACCCTTTTGATCTGATACAGCCATGAATCTTTATGGGAAAGATGCAACAAGTTTCTCACACCTGGATTTGGGGATCCTTTGCCATTCCTCCTTGCAGATTCTCTCCAGTTCTGTCAGGTTGTATGGTAAACGTTGGTGGACAGCCCTTTTTAGGTCTCTCCAGAGACTGGGTTTAAGTCAGGGCTCTGGCTGGGCCATTCAAGAACAGTCACAGAGTTGTTGTAAAGCCATTCCTTTGTTTATTTTAGCTGTGTGCTTAGGGTCATTGTCTTGTTGGAAGGTAAACCTTCGGCCCAGTCTGAGGTCCTGAGGACTCTGGAGAAGATTTTGGTCCAGGATATGCCTGTACTTGGCCACATTCATCTTTCCCTTGATTGCAACCAGTCGTCCTGCAGCTGAAAAACACCACCATGGCATGATGCTGCCACCACCATGCTTCACTGTTGGGACTGTTTTGGACAGTTGATGAGCAGTGCCTGGTTTTCTCCAGACATACCGCTTAGAATTAAGGCCAAAAAGATCTATCTTGGTCTCATCAGACCAGAGAATCTTATTTCTCACCATCTTGGAGTCCTTCAGGTGTTTTTTTTTTTTTACCAAACTCCATGCAGGCTTTTATTTGTCTTGCACTGACAAGAGGCTTGCGTCGGGCCACTCTGCCATAAAGCCCTGACTGGTGGAGGGCTGCAGTGATGGTTGACTTTCTCCCATCTCCCAACTGCATCTCTGGAGCTCAGCCACAGTGTTCTTTGGGTTATTCTCCCTCGATAGCTCAGTTTGGCCAGCTTTAGGAAGAGTTGTGGTCTCAAACATATTCTGTAACCTTGGACCAGATCTGTTCCTTGCCACAATTCTTTCTCTGAGCTCTTCAGGCAGTTCCTTTGACCTCATGATTCTCATTTGCTCTGCCATGCAATGTGAGCTGTAAGGTCTTATATAGACAGGTGTGTGGCTTTCCTAATTGAGTCCAGTCAGTATAATCAAACACAGCTGGACTCAAATGAAGCTGTAGAACCTGTCCAATACAGTCCCAACAGTGAAGCATGGTGGTGGCAGCATCATGCTGTGGGGTGTTTTTCAGCTGTAGGGACAGGACAACTGGTTGCAATCGAGGGAAAGATGAATGCGGCCAAGTACAGGGATATCCTAGACCAGAATCTTCTCCAGAGTGCCGAGGACCTCAGTAGAACCATCTCAAGGATGATCAGAAGAAATGGACAGCGCCTGAGTTAAATATATGAGTGTCACAGTAATAGTAATAGAATACTTAGGACCATGTAATTTTTCAGTCTTCCGTTTTTAATAAATCTGCAAAAATGTCAACATTTCTGTGTTTTTCTGTCAATGTAGGGTGCTGTGTGTACATTACTGAGGAAAGAATGAACTTTGTTTTATTTAAGCAAATGGCTGCAAAGAGTGATAGAATTCAAGGGGGTTTGAATACTTTCCGTGCACACTGTGTATATATATATATATATATATATACTCTACTTAAATGAAAACCTTACTTACCTTCACTTCATTTTCAATGATAATGTAAATGTATTGCTAATATTAATATCACAGTTTTCACACACACAGAAACACACAAAAGTCATGAGTCATTATTTATATTATTCTTATTGGAGTCAAAAATATGAGTGCATAAAAATATGAGCACAGCATCCACAGAATAAATACTTTTCTGCAATCAACATCACTAACTATATAAAGAAATACAATGAAATAAAATAAAATACAATCAGCAACAACAACATGTATTATTATTATATTCATATTGTCGTTTGTGTTATCCATTTTGCTATTTGTCACCACCTGGAGTTTAAAAATAGGCATGCTGGGTGAACTTCTGATGATACATTTTTGTCTAAGATTAAAAAGATGAAAAATGTTTGAATTGCGACAGATGTTTTCTTTTGTAAATGGTTTTAAAACAAATATAAAACATACAAATTGTTTGCACCAGTTCAATTAATGAGGGTCAGATTATATATTTTATTAAATTCAGTGTTAACCATGTTAAATTGCGGTTCTTAATGATATTACCCTCCAACTGCATGGTAAGTTTTATTCATTTGCCTTTTTATTTTTTTTCTTGTACTTGACAGATGTTAAATTTAGACCCTGGGAACATTGCACACCTTGGTATAAATCTTGTCCTCAGGCTATCAGAATTATCCCAGTGTGCTTTCCAGCCATTTCCAAAAACAACAACAAAAGAGGACGATTTTGCTCAAATGGACAACATTACTGTCTATTTTCTGTTATTGAAGTATTACAGTGATATAAACAACAGCTAACCATCTGCTTATAGTGATCCCTGCACACCCCAGCAAGTAAATTACACGTCCCAATAAATTATATGATAAAATGAAAAAAACAAAACAAAAACAAAACACAACAAAAAAACGAACTCAATTAAAATGAGCAACTCATCAAAAGGCCAAAACCAAAGAAAATTAGAGGCCTCCAACCTCATTCTGATTATTACAATGAAGACACATGGTACGCTAAGCAACACAGTACTCCAAAAAATGCTAATCAACACAGTACTCCAAAAAATATATATATACAGAGCAACCTTTAACAGCAAAAGAGAATAAAAAAGTGTGTTCCGCCACAGGCAGATGGCCACAGTAAGTGGGAGTGTGACTGCTGTCAGCCTGAGTGAGATGCATTTCTCTGTTGTTAGCACTTTAAATAATTGTGCTGAGGCTAGTGATTATTTGCATAAACACCATTTAAACATAGCTCAAGAGCTCTAATCCCACACCAAACAGCGTGAAAATAGAGAGATAGGGAATACATTGAGACTCAGAGGAAGTAAAGAGAGATTGCAGTGTGATTTGCTTATTTCCAGGCATTCGAATAAGCATGCTTCAAAATAAAGCAAAGCAAACAAAGGGGATATTTATTCGCCCCTATATTTGTATTTATTCATTTATTTATTTTTTTTGGCCTACCTAGCAAATCAATAACTCCACCCGAGTAAAACAACTAAGCTGTCCATCAAAAATGGCAATAATGACAATTTCAGATAAGGGTCACCTTTCATTCTGCATCCTGCTATCTGTCTTTCAGGAGGATAAATGTTGCACTGGCGTCTGCCCGGCAAATGTGATCATACTCTGACTGACGCCTCATTGTTTGTTGAAGTCTTTATTTATCTCTTCCTCCATTTGTCTACTTTCTGAAAGCCATTATTCATGTCATATAACAATCATAACCGAGGCGCTCATCGGACGGCTGTAAATAAAACCTTCTCTATCTAACTAGGTGCGAACAAACTGCAGGCCTCGCAACATTTCCATATCCTCCATTCCGTATCAACAGCTGAATGACTAACTGTGATTTATAGCTGCAGAAGCATCATGGCAACAGATTTTATGAGACGACGTTGAACTTATTTGAGTCTATAGACAATCTACTGTCTGGAAATGTTCAGTTTGACAGCAGCGTGACTCTATTTGTTTGCTTTATGACTGGAGACGGCACCAGGATTTGCTTCAGTGGCCTTGCGATGCTTCAAACAGTCAGCAGCCACTTGGCTTGGCAAAGACTTCACAAACTCTGAACTTCATAAAGAAGCTGAGAGACATTCAAGGTGCTTCTTTTGTCCATGCGTAAGGCACTTTAGTGCATTTTTTTTTTTCCATACTGTGAAACATACGGCTCTGTGAGAGATATGTTACGGGTAGTGCGGGGGAGGTTTGAGGGTCGACTGCATGAGCACCATTTGTTATTATCTGCACACAGTGAGAAGACACAGCGTGGATGCACGTTACACACGTGTGGCACATTTAAGCGTAGTGAGGGTACCTTGTACCAGCAGGAGACAGTATGAGTGTGTCAGAGCTAATATGTGCGTGTATGGACTCGCCTGCCGGAACACAGTGAGGGTGCCTAGGAAAGGGGTTCCCCCCTTAGCATCTCACAGGGCACAGCAGATGTCGTGATGACCTATCCGTCAGTCAGAAGCAGTATTTGGATGAGAGCTGTTTTAATAATAAGTAATTTAAACTACTAGTATCAGAGGAAATCTGCCATTTAATGTACTACTTTAGCTTTAAGTGTTTGTAGTTACTAACGATACTTTGACTGAAAACTAGTTTCTGCCATCTTTCTGCCAACAATAAATAAATCAAAAAGGCATTTGTGACTTCTTATTTCACAATTATCAACTTATTTCTTGCAATTGAGATCTATCTATTGTGAGACATAAACCCTCAATTTTTCTCACCATTCGGAGAGAAAGTTATCAAGTGCGAAAGGAGGCAGCATTATTATATATTATGGCTTTTGTACAGTTAAAAGACATGAAGATGAGTAACGTTGTCAGTTACTTTTTGTTTCTGCTTACAAAATTGGAAATTCCAAATAGCTGCTGCATAATTTTGCAACACACAGCAGTGCCATTTGGTTGAAAAAATAAATAAATAAATAAATTTTGAACAAACTGGTTGAATGAAAGAGTCAGTGACTCACTTGTAAAGACAGCCCTTTGCCGACACCTACTGGTGCAATGATGTAATCTGCAAAATACCTAAATACTTAAAATAAATTATACATTACATAAAACTGAGGAGAGGAAAGGAAATGATCATACACTCTCTGAAAAAAAGGTACAAAACTGTCACTGAAGCAGTATCCTCAAACTCATTAATACATTATATACACTTTACCTTTATAAATATGCACTTTTGAAATAGTAATAAGTGCGATCTCGAAGTTAACAAAATACAAATCAGAGATTTGAGCTCAATAGCATCATAAAGTTGTGTGTGTGTGTGTACTGTAAGTGTGTGTGATGGGGTAATGGTTAAGATGGAGCACAGATAGTTCACCCATGAGCGCTCAGCTGTAACCGCCATGATGTCAGAGGATCTATCCAGCCCAGAGACAAAAGTACTGTGAGTGACTGTTTAGAGATCCAGGCGGCACTGACAATGACTCGGTGAAGGGAGGGGGAAAGATTCTGTCGAAGCACCGGATCTGAAAGAGACGTGTCTGACTTCTTAGACTTCTCAGACCGCTGGAGTGTTTCATGCATTCCTCTTTCATTCCTTCTGCACTTCCTGCCTTGGATTTTCTCAGACGACAGCTCACTCATCAGACTCTGTAAAGAAGTGGCTGATACAATAAAAGCAAGGTTGTCTAATCGTGTGGCCAATTTCGTCTCCATGCCAACGTATGACTATTAATCCTCTTAGCTAGCACTGGGCCTCTTCATCTCTCATGGTTTTATGTCTACCTCCCTCTCATCCTTATGCCATCCTTCGTTTTTCTTTACTGCGGATTAAGCATTTATGGGACAGGGGCTTTGACACACTCATTTTTGAAAAAAACTTGATTTTAAATGGATTAATTGCAATGTTTTCTAGATGTAAAAGCATTCTGCTAAAAAATAAATAAATAAATATAAGATGATAATTATCAGGATTTTAAGTGGATCAAAGCCTCACATCAAAGTTGTCCTGAAACATAAAACTAAAATGCAATCTTGTCTTAGGACAACTCTGATTAACTTTTTTTGATCAACTTCAAATGTTGACTATATGTATATACTGTATATGAAATAACTAAAAATAAAAATAAATAAAATGTCTAGAGTAGGGATGTAATGGTATCAAAACTTCATGTTATGGTAATACCTCGGTATGAATGGCATGGTACGGTATTTACTGAAACATTTACAGGAAAAAAAAAAAAAATCAGTTATGTTGCTGAGTAACTAATTACTTTTAGAGTGTGGTAACTGATTTACTAACTCAATTACTTTTTGGCAGAAGTAATTTGTAACTGTAACTAATTACTTTTTTTAAGTAATATGACAACACTGCATGCGACCACGGTAGTATCGGAAAAAATTGGTATTGCGGTACGACGGTATTTATAATACTATTACATCCCTAGTCTAGAGTATATTTTTCAAGAAAATACTATTTGTACTAAGAAACAAAAGTAATGTTTAACTCAATGTGTTAATTGAGTTAATTGACAATGTGTTAAACAAAATCATTCCACTGCAATGTTTTAAGGTTTCTAAGTGATGTATATATATATATATATAACTATATATTTAACAGGACCATAATTATGACTCTTTGCGGTAGCTCTCTGGAGAATTGTCAACTGTCATTTCTGGCTTCTGTAAAAAATACTAAATATGCTTTTAAAATACTTTAAAACAAATCAGGCCAGAAAAAAAGAAGAAAAAAAAGAACAATCAATAAAAAATTCACAAGGCCGAGGTTTTGGTGATCACACAAATCTGAGAAGTGGATACTAAGTGACTGTTTCCTTCCAGCGACTGGTTTCTACTCGTCAGATCACAGTCTTTAAAAACATTCTTTGATCACCAGAGACGAGAAAAATAGTGAGAGAGAGGCAGCTAATTGCTTGTTGACTGAGATAAAAATCCATGTTTTTCACATGAACTGGCATTGGTCATTAAATTGACATGCTTCGTTAACAACTGTGCATTCTGTTGCTTCTCGTTGCAACAAATGTTTACAGTGAAGACCGCCGTCAGATACAGACTACACACCTGGTTAGACCTCAATTACATCTTGAGAGCTTTGATCTATTTATTTATTTTATTTTCTGCATTCGGAGCTAGTTACTTGGTTAAATGATGTGTGATGGGGTTGCTAGCATAAAGGATCGTGTATCGTCCATATATTCAGGTATTTTCTGTATTTACTGCACTATAAATGTGAGTAAAAATCAGCGTTGACAAATGTATAAGCAGAGTTACTTGCGATTTGACTGGTAAAAGTATCTCTCCCATTTCAGATTTGCTCTATTCCTCCAGATGAGTGGATGTGCTCTAGTGACAGCAGCTGACCCGTGATGTGTATTTCCTCCCCCTAAGGAGTGTTAGTGTGGCTACAGTATATACACATGCGCGCATGCACTGTGCAGCCTCCGAGCACTATGGGACCTCTCTACAATCACTGGCTCCTTTCCACAGAGTGAGCACGACTCCCTGTGCCCTGGGCAAGATCAGACCCCACTGTTCCTCCAAGTGTGTGAGCGTGTGTGTCTAAACCAGGAAAAGAGGCAGACAGATTATAGAGACACCCCTCTGTTTTTAAATCTGCTGTACGCTTGCGCATAAATGTTACTCACGCATCCTTTGTGTGTGGTAACCACTTTGTTTCTCTGAAGCTTTATCTTTGTTTTGCAAAAAAGCCTATTATAACTGCAGATTTGTATTGGGTCAGCGGCGTGTAACATTTCTCTGCGAAAACAAATGGAGATGAAAAGAAAGAATTGATCTTTTTTCTGACCTCTAAAAGAGAGAAGTCTCTGGCTATTTAGGAGGTCAGTGTCCAATAAATTATGCTGGATTCAACTGTGAAGTACAAGTCATATGCAAAAGAGAGAGAGGGAAATATAGAAGCAGAGGGAGAAAAGAGAATCGTGTGAGACGGGCCAGTGGGAAATACTGTAGGTAGCCAGACGCCACCCAGCATGGCCCCTACTGACCACTGAGAAGCCGCCAACACAAAGCCTCACAGACGGATGGGGGTTCAGTCCCGGGTCTGGTTAAAAAGAAGTTAAGGGGGAGTTTGAATCACCTCCCTGTGGACTGTAGACCTTATTATTGTTCTCTACAGTAGTAACACATTTGTACACTTTTAGTATTAAAAGTGCACCCAGTCAGCTCTTGGCACACTCTTATCTGTCTTAAGTAATCTTGGTATATACTGACACCTACTGGTGTGGATGAATGGAGTTTGGTTAAAGTCATAATGATAATCAATCCAAATAATATTATGAATTGATTGGAGTAAGTAGGTGTTTCAATCAGTAATAAACACTGTCAATTGGATAAGGATGTCATGTTCATACTCATTTATTTATTTATTTATTTTTTGATCGATTGACTTGCACTGGTGAATTGCTCACCACAAAATTAGAAATGTGAGCTAACAAAATCAACATAGTCAATTTTTAAAAAACGTAAAAAAAAAAAATAAAAAAATTGGATAAATACTGAATAAATTAGTTTGGGTTTACAGTTTACCTATCATGTGGGCTCGTCGATGAAAAAGACGTTGAGTTATATGTGAAGTGTGAACACAGACACAGTAGCTTCAGTTCACGCAAAAATAGACAGGAAGTGGTAAATTCATTCACTTGTCTTCAGTAAACATGAATGACTTCATAGCAAATGTGAGATTTTACAGCGTTTTTACTCAGTATTCTAGTCTCTGCGGCCCAATTAGCACCAAGAAAACAGAGAACGATGTATGTAAGACCACAACTATTTCTGCCACCAGCCAGAGGTGACAGAATAGCAAAGAAAAGAAAGCAGAGAAAAAAAGACCACCAGACAATTCTGTGAGAATGAAGAGGTGGTCAAAGACTAACACGGTGTCGTCATGCATCTGGAGAGCAGATGGGTATTGTATCTAATAAGAGACATCTGGGTTTTTGTGTTGCATCAAGTTACACCACTCGCTCCTAGTGTTAACAGGGTGTAAAAGTTAAATGTTCATTAAAATTTTGTAAGAGAAATATATTTTTTTATTTATTTTACAGCAAGTTTGACATTGCCTGAAGTTCTAGATTTCCTGTCTCATTGTGATGTTGGAGAGGACAGGAGAAACTGCAGGGCTCTTGCCCATTCTGACCTGTCTGTATCATGCAGCCACAGGCAGTGCTGTAATGGCGAAGAATGAAGCCTTCCAGTGTGACCTCTCATACAGCCTTCAGTGACAGCTTTGAATGACAACATGAGTGACTGTTCGACATGCTGCACTCGAGAGGCAATGTCTCTAGGGCATGATGTGCTGGTCTTGTATGAAAATGTAAACATACTTGCTTGCTGAGCATAAATACAAATGCATGAGGCTCTCATGACGTCAGACAAGCTAGAAGGACATACATGAATGCTAAGAGAAATGGGAAATGAATATAGTTATACAAAATAAACAACCATACGCACTTAAAACCAGCTTTCCTTATCTCTCAGTCCGACCTCAGGATTTAGGCCTGGGTCAGACTCTAAGCCCCTTTGCATGCCGCCAGGACTTTAGAAGTCTTAGCAGCTAGACTGAGATCAGATGGTCTAAAACCAAGCCTTGAATTTAGAAAATGAATCATTCTGTAACAATTCACAAATTCTATCAGGTCTCTAAACGAGCCACTTCCACTTTCACGCTTCGATGCACCTTTTTATTTACTCATTCTTATTCATCTATATGATTACTTATTTATTCGTTTGAAAAGGGGTTTGAGTCTTTCAATCAGTCTCAATCTGTTGCCTGCGTAATCCTAATCTTCCGTTCAATAATCAGTGGTCCTTCTGGTAGATACAGGGGTGGCTATGCTCTGCCTTTGATGGGATTATGTAGCGCTCGCAGCAGGATCCAGACACACAGGAGCGGGCAAACAAAAGATGAGCCCAGTAAGTCCCCTTATCCGCTCATTCTCTAAGTGGATTTGATGGGCGGCCATCGCACCGTCATGCCTTTTTCTCCATATGCTTCCCTTCAATAAAGAAGAACGACGGCAACTTGCCGCAAGTGCAATCGACCCTCAAAACATTGTTCCGTATCTGTGACTTCATCCAGCCAGACTGACTGGTTTAGTGAGAAAGACTCCCTGAAAGAGTCGTAGTCACAAGAAAGCACTCTTACACGTTGCCAGTAGCTCGGGGCACGCAGATGATCTTTAATCTGTTTGTTTATATTGTAGCCGGTTTACTTCTTACCTGAATCCACAAAACATACACCCTGATTCCAAAGGCTAAACCTGAACAAAGATGTTTGAATGGACAGTAATAAATTAATGTAGACATTTACACTGAAGAGAATTACTTAACAGGTGAGATGTTTTGCTTGTTATTGTACACCAGACAGTTAAACAATGCATACTTCTGCTTCAACGATGTCTGCTATGCTTTAGCTAAGCAAGTCAAAACATGCAGGATACAACACATTTTCATGAATGTTTATAACTATTTTAAGTAAACGTAAATAATAATCTGTGTG
>JAUMHP010000016.1:3319145-3336173 GCA_032361065.1 Enteromius trimaculatus
TAATCTGTGTTTATATATATATATATATATATATATATATATATATATATATATACATATACATGTACTCATGACAAACTCACTGGTAACCATGTACTGTAAGAGAGATAATTGGAAGATTACAGATACAGTTAAGAAGAAACGGATCTTCCCCTTTTAAAGTGACACAGTAAATCAGAGCATAAAGCATAGAGTTCTATTAAAGCAATGCATTTTTTGACATGTTACTGTAAGCATTAGCATTCTGAAATATTTAACTATGAATAAATATTTCACAATCCCAAGGCAGAGTAAGAATGTCCTTCTCTCTCTCACACACACACACAAACACGCGCGCGCAAATATTAACAAACACTTCCACAAAAAAACATACAGCATTCATAAAAAGGGACAGAGTGAGCTAAATCGCCCAAGGTGAAAAATGGCTTAAAAAACGGCACTCATCCTAAGGAAAGAAACAGAAATCAATAGCTATAGATGGTCTTACATCAGAATCAAATATCCCACTTCTTAAGATTCTGTCTCAACCTTTCTCTCTCGGCTCTTAAAGTGCCCTAAGCTACAGAGCTGAGACAGAAAGGATGGCACACACACACACACACAAACATACACATAAACACACTTTCTCTAAGGCTAAGTTTGCAAAATTCCATTGCAACGCTATACACACAAAGAACTTGTTTCACTAGCTTGGTGAAGAACTTGTCTTTAAGTAAAAGAGGCCAAAGGTCAACAGCAGATTAAGAGCACAACATGCTCTTTTAACATATTAAAATAATGATTAAGATACTGTATGGAAGATTATGTGTGGATCTCCCTTGCTTGATTCTGATGGGTTAAGGCCTCAGGAAAGGCTGAGGAAGCCTTCAGCCTCATGGAATTCTAGTATCATCTCTTTCACTTAACATCTAATTAATGCATTGAAAACAGCAGGCACTAAATTGCAGCTCCCCCCCACACACACATACAAAGGCACCCGCACATTTTACTGGGACATGAAATCTAACTTAGCAATTTATAAGCTGTTACCTCTCAGTAAGCCTGTCTGTGTATCTGGTTAAACCTTGCACTGCTGCTTCTGCTCCTGTAAGTCAATGACATACAAAACCCCTCAACCTGCAAGTCAACCTTACCTCAGGAAATGCTAAAACCTCAACAAAAAAATACCCTCGGTGTGTAGTGTGGGTGTGTGTGGGAGTGTGTGTGTGTCTATCTCAAAGAATAAGTGCTGGGAGATATTCCAGGAAGTTTTTCTGCTCAGCCGGCACAGTTGCTCAATAAAAGCTCCTGTGTGCGTAAGCCGCTTGTACAGCCGAGCGTATTTTAATGAGCTCTATCCCACTCTCCCTGACTGTTGCATGCTGGGATTACCTTTCGGGGTCACGTCCATCCTAATCCCATCAGCGCAACATGGCTCAAAAACCAACAAGCCACTGCTGACATCCACAGGTAGACCTTATGCTGCAAACCCTATCCAACAACGTCCCTCACCTATTTATCACCTTCATTTGGGATTTATTCAGTATTGTAAGAACCTGGAAGGACAGAACTCAAATCCTAACCTGAGAAGCCAGGTACTGATTGTTTTGATGGAGATCGACCTTACTGAGGGTTTTGAAGAAGCTTGTGATCCTATAGTGCATTGCAGCAGGTGAAAGTAGCACACATGCATGCATTATAGATGTAAACTGGGATTGCCTGATACAAGACAGAGGAGAACAAGGGAGTGAAGAGGTGAGCTATGATGGATTGCAGAGAGGAAGCACTGGTTCAGAAGTCTTTACCGTAAAGTCTAAGTGAAGATAACAAGTAGGAAAGAAACACACGGATATGTGATTTTCATATCTAGTGCTAGGTTTGTGCATGGGTGCATTTTTAAGATGCATAGATTAAAACTGTTTCCTGGTGATGTGTCCTGAAAACACAGCTTTATGCACACATACACACACATAACCATCACTCACAACTCCACATGATTTGACAGACAGATGGTTCAATGTTTACTGTCATACACCCACCTATTGTCCATTCCTCTCATGGTTCTACAGTTTCACACATTGTAAAAAAAAAAATCTAAACTCATAATGATTTGGACCTATTACATGAACACACATTCATCCGTCTATGTAATATATGTCTTAACTAATGGAAAATGCATATTGGAGCTTGTTTATCTGTTTTATGCACAATACAAAATGACTGATTCATCCTTTCTGATATATTTCTGATTATTAGCAAAAAGTAAAAGGTGCTTTTCTAAGCATGTCAGTTTCATGCATTGTAAAAAATAAAATTTCCATTTCAATATCGTATGAAACATCTATAAGTCCATTCATTCTTCTGTCTGTCCTCTCCATCTGTTTATTCAGTCTAATCCATTCATCCATTCAGTCCCTTCTCTAGTAAAAACGTAAGCAATGCATTTTGAATGTGTTCATCTCAGTTTCATGCACAGTAAAAGTGCAAAAAAAAAGTCAGTTTCCATGACAATGTGAAAGTAATCTACATTTCAATTCAAATCCCGACCCATCCATTCTGTCCGTCCATCCATCCAGTCTGAAATATATCAAGACTACCCGAAAATTGAGCAGTATGTTGTGTTAATTAAAATTCATCTTTTCATATACTATACCCATTCATCTAGTCTGAAGTATCTCACCAGTAGCTGAAAAGTGAGCGGTGTATTTTTAAGTGTGCTTATTTCAGATGATAAGTGTTATTTCTTTCAGTGTTTAACATCCACAAGCTGTTGATTGCCAAGTTTAAACTTGTTTCATCTGCCAGATACACTGTCTTCTTATCTGAAAGTGCAAACCGATTTCCTTTCATTATAGCAATACTTGCTCTTAACGTGCAATTTCCTGTTTTTCAGCTACCTTACACACACACACACACACCCACACCAACACAAGCACTAATCAATGCAAAAGGAGGAAAAAGAGGAAAACAGCACAAAGTCAAGCTGAGTAGGCTAATAATGCTGCCACTCCAATGCAAACTGTAAATCAACTTTACATCAATGCTTAATCAATGTGTTCCTCCCCCTTATTACCAACCTCTCAATGAATTACTAAACACTAGCTCCAGATAAACGCTGACCTTATGGCCATTCCCTTTCCCTGAGCTCACAGAGTGTCTGTGGTTTAACATGAAGGCGATTTTTATTATTGAACCAGTTGAACTAGTGGATTATGAGTGGGTTGAACTCAGTTATTATGCAACTAAGTGCCTAACCTAATACCAGGGATAAAACTAAGCCCGGTTTGACGTAAAGACAAAGCGTAATTTAGCTAGCAACTAATAAAAAGACTACCGACTTTAACACAGAGTATTACGAAATGCACTATTCATATTAAGTCAGTCAATAGTGTATTGGGCAAAAACTTTATGAAGTTTGGTGCTGTATCTATTTATGCAAGTTACACTGATTGAATAACAAATCAGGATGGAACTCATTTCTCCTCCCCCTCCCCCTCCCCTCTCTCCGCTTCTGTCATTTTTTGTCTTCCTCTTGATTTCATTACTTCACATCCTGTTTATATTGTTATTCCTTTGTCTTTCTCTTATTATTTCCTGTCTCAATCAGCAATCACTCTCTCTTTCTCACTCTCTATATTTGTCAACAGAACTTGTTGAAGTAAACTGCAGAAAACAGTAAAAGGCAAATACTTTGAAACCGTAGTTTGTTTGTTTTTTTTACATTAGAAGTAACTGCTCACTTTAAGTGACCCAAGCTGCACTTTTTAAAAAGTATTTAAGCTACTAAAAAGAAGCAGCTAACTGCACTGAAGAAATATATATTTGAATAACCAAACATAGCCAAACTTCAGACAAAAACAATAAAGGTTTTTGAATGAATGAGCAATTAGACTTTTTGTTAAAGCGTAATGAATAAACTCATTAAACTTCATTAAACAATATTATTTACAACAGTGAGTCAAAAGCATTACAGCAACATTAAATCTTCTGCTATAAAAATAAGATCTAAAATGCAGCACAAGTCTCAAATCAGCAAATCAGCAAATCATTTTTTAAATATGAACGTCTGTAATGAATAATTGTTAGGAAAATTAACACAGGAAAAGAAAACTATGTCAGAATACTGAAGAACATATTCAAAATAATTAGTAAATTAATTAATTACTTCCCAACACAACACAGATACTGTTTGTCTCACACAGACGAAAGGAAAAACGAAAGGCACAGGAGTCACAAAAAAAAGCAAAAGCTGGCATCGGTTCATTATTATCTGCGATGAGCCAGGACAGGAGTAATATCCCTGCTAGAGAGAATTCATAGCTCTTCATGTCGACTGAAAGATGAGAAACAGAAAAGCAGGAAAACTGAGGGCGTAGCGGTGAGGCACATTCTCAGTCCTACACGGGAAATTGATTCTGGCCCCAGCGGTCACAAGGACCTTGCGTGAGAAGTGTGCGCTTGCTGGCGTCTGTATGTATTTTGGCAGTGGGCTGGTCAAACAGTCAAGCTTTGGACATGATAAAGCCAGATCGCTGTGGCACGCAACAACAACAGGCTGCATCAATAATGCGATAAGCGAGGATCGCTTACAAATACAAATGTTAGAAGGCGAGCACATTTTAATGCATGCAGGAGGGGAGACACATGCACACAAACATGTCATGGAAAACAGTGAATGGGAAAGAAACATTTGGGAGTTTTTCTTTCATGTCAGTTATAATAGATGCATCTTCACCACCCCGCCATTCACAGGTATGTTTACCCGCAGTAACAAATACCTGATGTGCATGAAGGCACATTCTTAGACATAAACATACCCACTTCTTCTTCATTCTGTTTTTATAAATTATCATATTTCATCTCAAACATGCTTTTTCTTGCTCTTTTTTTCTTTTTTATGTAAAATGTCTCTCACTTGTCATAAACATTAATAGGGTAAAAAAAAAAGATGCTTGTAGTGGAAATAATCCCACGATGGACCGTTAAAATAATAATAATATAGATTTTTTTGATCAGAAAATGTTCGCATTGATTTACCTTGAATGTAATGTAAATCACTTCAGATAAAAGCATCTGGCAAATGAATAAATGTAAATGAATGTAAACTGATGAAAAAAAAAAAAGTATAGGTTTTAATAAAAATCAGCCCCTGTGGCTGCTGTTAAAAATGTCAGGTTTCTATTGCTGTTTCTAACCTCCAAAATCGAATTTCATGACAAAAAAGCACAAAACATGTGCTCGGACAAAACATCCTGAAAATATTCAAAGAGCACACACGTGTAAAAATATGCATCTCAGACTGTTGCATCACTACTTACACTTTTCTGATGACAATTAGCACTGAAAATTGGCCTCCTGTTCAGAGACTTTCAAACATCATCCCATGTTTAATTAACTGCCTCATTCATTTCCAACTGTATAACAAAGACAGCATGAGTCCAGACATTGGCTAATTTAACTACTAATACATTGATTAACACAGAGTCGTATTAACTGCATTGTAAATGATGACGAGGCATGAAGGGAAAACACTTCGAGATTTAAGTCTGCTTCGAGATGAAGCGAGAGAGAGTAATTCGATTAAGGGAAACACACTTCTGCACGTGTTAAGTCTTTCTACTAGAGACTTAAAGCAGTATTCAATTACCTGCTCAATCAAGCCCAATTTACTGCTAGAGTGGAAGGAAAACATACAGACTATAGTAGAATTGAACCCCACTTTTCTCACAGAGCGAACAGAGAGGATGCGTGCATGCATGTGTGTGTCAGAGAGAGAGACAGAGACAGGCTTCACACCAAGAGTCAGTATTGATCTTGAATCTATAGCGCCTGGGTGAGGTGAGGTGAGGTGACATCGGTTCAAAATGTAAGAGCTCTTCATATCTGGAAACAGCTTACTGCCTACTGAGACACTATGACATTAAGTATAGACAGCATGAGGTATTCTATGAGTACACCTATCATTACTGGTGTATGTGTGAGACACTCGGTTAGGAAAGTGGGCAGCGAAGCTCCAGGCACATCCCTGCAGCTCAACCAAACCCCCTCACCCACCAGGGCCCCGTTTCCATGACAACGCTAGCTGAGAGCCCCAGCAGGACAGGAGATAAACAAGAAGCCATATCTCTACCACTGGGACAGAAGGTGTGCGCGCTTGTGCGTGTCAGACTTGTCCTCTGAGATCCACCTAGCTGGCTTCATCCTCTGAAGCTGGTGGACAACAACAACAATATCCTTTAGATTAGAAGCCGCCGCTGCTCCCTCGAGAAGCAGCAGGCCTGGCAACGGTGGGGCACGCGGCAGGGGCTAACTCCCTAAGCTCCTCTTCTGAACTGGCAATGGCCATGGTGGCTAATTCCCTGCGCTGGCCAGGGACCTGGCAACGGCGGCTAACTCAGTGGACTAAACACAAAGGTGGTGATCACAGTGGACACTAACTCTCTGAGCATGGAGTAAAGCTGGCAAAAGAGGCAGGTGCTAACTCCCTCTGCGCTGGTGGAGACCACCACGGAGCTCTAGGGATGGAGAATATAAAGTAGCAAACCTGCCCTGTGGGGTGAACTGTTACAAACTCTGTCAAAATTGTAGCTGTGCATGCACACTAAGAGCTTGCTAAGTGTCCATCCATCAGTTTCTGGGTCTGCAAAACGTGAAATGTTCCTGACAATTTGATTCCTGTGACCCTGGATCCATTTGTGGGATATGAATTCACAATTCCACAGCTAGGAGGAGTTATGAGATACGAAGTGACGGATGTGAGATAATTGTGAGATAAAAAGCCATAATTGTGATCAACACAGTCAAACTGTTAAATATAAAATATACAATTTTATTGTGAAATATGTTATAATTGTGAGATATAATGTTATATTGCAAAATACAAGTAGTTGTGAGATATAAAGTTATTTTGTGAATTATAAAGTTGTACTTTTAAGATATAGAGTTATATTATGAAATAGACACGTGTAAGAAATGAAATTATATGTGGAGATATAAAGTCTCAAATTGTGGGAATATAATAATATAAAATAATAATAAAAATGCATAATTGTCATTGTGACATACAAAGTTATATTGTGAGATAAAGTCACAATTGTGAGATAAAAAGTAACAATTGTGAGATATACGAGAAAATACGAAGCAAAGTTTTGAGATGTAAAGTCTCAATTTGTGAAATATAAAGTCACAACTGTGAGATATGAAGTTGTAATTGTGATATAAAGTCAAATTCTGGAATATAAAGTTAAAATTGTAAGTTTAAAATAGAGAAAAACAAAATCACAATTACCTTTTTTTTCCTCTCTAAGGCAGCTTCCATAAATAACCTCAGCATGTGCGAGAGAGTGGAAGAAATCCACTGTATTCTTTCGCAGTGAGAATCTCTCAGATCCTGCGAAGTGAATAAATAATTCATACCTCATATTTGGTTAATCAAACAAATTAGATAAAAGGACTTCTCTTTTCTAATTCAAACACCGGGGAAGAGGAACATTTAAAATTTCTATGCGAGAAAGGACAGTACATTTGCCACACCGTTATAATCCATATGCACAGCTTATCCAGTTACATCCAGAGACCTTCACGTTCACAATTCCTTTATTCGGACTGCCGGAACTGAAAACCCGGAGAGCCTTTTAAAGGTCCAGTCCCACATACTGGAGCCACAGTGCTTCAGGTTACTTAAGCCAGGCCACAGATACGCGATACTAAGATTTCCCTGATCAAATACAATTACGGCAGTTATTCTCACAGTAGGGGAACCTGCCATCGGCTTCTAAACCGGAATGACAGAGTGGCGCGGAAGCAGGGAGGGAAAAAAAGCAAATGTGGTTGCAGATCTGCGGAAGAGAGAAAGAGTATATGGAGAAAGTGAGAGAGAGACAGACACATAAAGACCACAGTAAAATCAATGCATGCAGAGAATGGAGAGATAATTAAGGTAGGAAAGAAGAGAATGAGAGAAAGAACGAGTGAGTTTAATCCGTCCTTACATGACTCCACATCGCATTCGCTAATTAGATGAGTTACATCTTAATGTCAGTAGCCATTAAACACAATGGCAGCGTTCCCAGAATCCTTTGCTCTTTACAAACCCCCCTATCTAGTTATCTGTGATTGTGAATTGTATAGCTTTATTGTCAGTGTCGATAGAGGCATAGCATGGAATGTTAGTGATGTCCTGCTCACTGAGGTGTGTGTGTGTGTGTGTGTGTGTGTGTTTGTCAGGCCCTTTGTAGGCTGTGTGCTCAATTACACGCTGACATAACGGGGATGTACAATTACAGCATGACACTGCGTTCACTGTACTGCACCTGTCAGACAGCCTGGCAAGGGACGACCCAGGGATCCTTAGATGATGAAGAGGCAGGGGTGGCTGCACACACACACACACACACACACACACATTGCTTGTACATACTCCAGCACTTTTACACTTCCACACTCATGGTCCCATTTTCCTCGGCCACCTCTCTGTCTCTCTCGTTCTCTCTCTCTTTTTCCCTGTCGTTCTCTCGTTGCAGTAGAACTGCAGTGCTCAGCACTCTAGTCATTGTTGTGATTCAGTACTGGAGCTCCTGTCTGCCAGCTCTGCTCCAATTTACAACAGCGGCCCACAATGCACTGCTCTGGGCAAAGCAAGAAAGCAACCACACCTCTCTCTCTCTCCTCTCAGGACTCAATCTCTCGCTCACTACTGTAGAACAGCAGACCACCGTCAAATAAGCACAAATAAACAACCTGCACTCCTGAAATAAACCCCTCCATGAATCTTCTCTCGCTGTCTGCTTCCTCTCCTCCCTCTCTATATCGGTCTCAGCTCTGCAGCCGGTTCCACCCAGCATTAAAAAAGAATGAAGTGTGTCTGGTTTCTGCAGCTCAAGTGGCTCGAAATGAAATTGATAAACTAACGAATGTTGGGTAACACTTTATTTTAAGGTCTCTATAATAGAGAGTACTTACCTAGTATTTAAATAAATAGACAAACATTCATATTTTCCTTAAAATATAATCTTTTATGTTCCTCAGAATTAATAATGTCACATAGGTTTGGAACAACATCAGGATGAATAAATAGCTATCCCTTTTAGTGAGTGTTAAATGGCAACTAACTAACAAACTAAGTTCTGTTTGGCACAAAAAGGATGCTCTTTACCTTTAAAAGAAGCCTAAAAGTACAAAAAAATTCAAACAAACCACTGTGTAATGGACCGGCACTTAATGTTCATAATTGATAATATCGTCCTCTACCCCTGCAGTCTTGATGGGCTGTTTTTTAGTAAAAAGCTTTGAGAGTGTCTCTAGCGAAGGCACTAACAATCTTGTCGGCATCCATTGTTAGTTCTGAGAGCAGGGACCGCTAGAGTGGCTGTGAGGAGAGAAAGAGAGCAAGGCTCTGTGGGGGAGATCACCCACTTTCCCTACGCGCAAGCCTTTCATCTAGAAGCTATAGCAAAACAGCACAGCTAATTAAGAAGAACTAAGGAATGTCCAAAACAGACACACACACGCATCGCTCCCTACTTTTCCTTCCTCATGGGGACAGGAGGATAAATTCAGCACAGAAACAAGTGCTCAGCATTACTTAAAAATCTAAGGATAGCTCTCTGTGTGTATGTGTGATAGAGAGAGACCCAGCTGTGGTCCACTGCTGCTCACTTCATTATATAATTTGTGGAGGCATTAGATCTACTTCCATAGTCCACTGGGCTTTCACAAGCTTCCCACAATTCCAATTAAGTTGTGAGTGTGTACAGTATATGTATGTGCCTGTTTCTGCCCCAGAGTACAAAAATCAAAAGCTAACTCTGACTTTATTTCTCCTAAATGCAACTTTATATCTCAAAATGGTACTTTATCTCACTAACTTTTGTTCTCATAATTGTAAATTCATTGAAAAAAATATGACTTTATATCTTCCTACTGCAATTTTTCTTTCATAATTGTGATTTGTGAAGAAAAAAAATGTGACTTTATCCCTCACAATAGCAAATTGATTTGTAGTGATTTTTTCTGCTACTTGCGACTTATTGCAAAATGTGAACAATTGCATTTTTGTATGGCATCAATGTATCTGAAAATTTGCATCTGAAAATGTGATTATGCTTGTGGCTTTATCTCAAAATTACAATTAATTTCTCGCAATATGACAAAGGAATAGTTCCCCCCAAAATGAAAATTCTTTCATCATTTATTCACTGTTGAGTAGTTCCAAATCTGTATGAATTTCTTTGTTCTGTTGAACACAAAGGAAGATATTTGAAAGGAAGTTTGTAACCAGGCTGTTGAGGGTCACCATTGACTTCCATGGTAGGAAAAAAAAATTCTGTGGAAGTCAATGGTGCCCCAAAACAGCCTGGTTACAAACTTGCTTCAATTGTTACAAATTTGAAACTATTCACGTGTAAGAAAATGGTGACAGATTTTTAATTTTTGAGTAAATGATTCCTATAAAATTAAAAATGTGACTTTATTTTTTTCTTATTGCAACTTTATCTGTAATTTATTTGTCCTAATTGTGACTTTTTATTTCAAAATGTGGCTTTGTCTGTCACAATTGTGATCTCCAAATTTGAGATCTCTCATGATCGTGACTTTATTTCTTATAATTGTGAATCCATACTTCAAAATGGGTTAAATGCAGAGCTCAAATTCCAAGTATGAGTCACCATACCTGGCAACAAGTCACTTAAAAAATAAATAAATGAATAAAATAAACCTCAAATGTATTTTTTATCTCTCATAATTGCACATTTATATATCACAATATGGATTCATACTTGATAAACAATATACTTGTATTGCAATTGCACAATGTGACTGTTTCATATGTTAAACTTTATCTTACAATTACCCGTATTTAAATAAAGATAGAACATATCTTCAGCTGAGTATAAAACAATAGAAGTCAATCGAAAGTGCCCATCATGACAGAAAACACAGCTGCGTATGTATGTGCGTTCTCTGCTGGGGTTGAGCAGGGCGAGATGACCCATTGCCTGGATGCACCGTGGTTGCTCATTTTAGTGAAGACCCCAAGCTGCCCCACAAGCGCCTGTCAGAGTAGAGTCATGACTGATAATCACAGTCACACACATCACGATGAAGGGGAAACTCCAGAGAGTGTGCGCTGAGGAGGGGGTCAAGCACAAAGAGAGAGAGTTTTAGAAACGGTTTAATGTCACTTTGTATTTAGGAAGAACATCACGGTGGGAAAACTAGCGCGTGGGGACAGGAAGTAACAGAAAGAGTGTGTGTGGGAAACACTTCCAGAACAACCAGCATCTGCTTTCGATTAACGTATACACACCCGATGCTGCTCTCTCAGTTAATTTTCATTCCATTCTCCCATCAGTTCTAAAGTTCAACATTCGAGGGGCAGACAGTGGGTTAAACCTCCTCCTAGACTGTCTCAGGCCATCCCGAGAGGAACGAGGAGACAGTGGTAAACATTCAAGCATAGTTCCTGACCAAAACATGAATTCTCTTCCTCCAGCCGCTCCCTTAACTCCAGCTCTAGCCTTTTAATTAGAATTATCATGGCGGCCTCTGTGTACAAAGAGAAACGGCAATGTACATATTTCTTTCACCATAAAATGAACTGATAAATTAGTTATGTTTTGAAACCCGGCACAAGAGCATGCTAGCCATTCTGCGTTTAGTTATGTTCATTTTTTATGGTTTGATGTGCTAGATGAAATAAATATGAGTGGAATTGTGGGCAAAGGGAGGAGTCATACAGAATTTCTAGTGTCTGCATGATCATTAAATAAAAGCTGCATAAAGTCTGTGATTAAAGGACGTGCATGACAGATATAATCATAAATGCATTTCCCCAGTCTTCATGAATCAAGCTTTGCGTTTAATATAAATGTTCTACACATTACTGCACATTTCTTTTTAAAGACTCTTGTTGAGACGTTGGCTGGAGATTAAATTTCCTGTCTCTCGAATCATTTAAAATGGTTGCATTTCTGTGTAATTTATGTTTGCCTTGGAAAAATCTTTGGGCAAATTGTCAGCGGAAGAAGTGCTGTCTGTGGTTAGTTAGAAGCATTAAAAACAACTCTTTTTTAATGTGTGTGTACATGCGGTTCAGTGCGTCGGAACGTCAAAACAATTTTCCTGTTTTCCAGCTTAAAGAAGTGGCCTGATTGAATGGTACGGGACAGATTGGATGTTGCCGTTATGGAGATGGCTTGTTTGCTCATTTGAGACGAATGATTGCCTTCATTTCCCCTGATATGGGCGTGATGGCGGGAGAAAGGCAGCCTATTTGCTCTCCTAAACGAGGGCGTAATGGACGCTTTGTGCAACGTTAGAGCGCTCGGCGACTGCCTTTGAGAGGCTCTTGAGAAATGAACCCTGACAACTGCACAGATGTTCAAAAGGCCTTTCTTCTGTTTAGACGCGTAGACCATTCGTTTGTTTATTTGTTTGTTTGCTTCTTTGAGGAAGCCATTACCAATCGGCTGCTACGAACGCTAGGTCTGTCTTTAGAGGAGAGATGAGAGAGAAATTCATAGATCCATAACTGCTTATAAATACTCAGGCACTAACTCGCTCACACAGACGACATCAAACCGCATGTCTGTCGTTCTAGGCTTTTACAGCGTATAATCACTTTCTGCTTTGAGCTTGTCTCATCTTTTCCATCTCGACTCATTCCGTCGAATTATTCTCCAAAACATTTCACCTCCATCCCCTATTCCTCCGTATCTCTTTCTCTCCATTGTCTCTCCCGCTTTCGCCCACTCTTCCCAGAGAAGACCCACAGACCCATCCATTTCTATTAGGCAGGGGAAATGAGCACATTAGGGAAGAGAAGGGGGTGTCGGGCGGAAATGCCCCCCCTTGGGATGCTGAGCTGGGGTAATGGAATTACACTCCATTATCAGACGGAGATGATTCCATTTAGCTGGAGAGGAGCGAGCTACGGCGGAGAGATGGAGTGGAGAGAGGGATGGAGAGAGGAAGAGAGCGAGTGCAGTCCATTTTGCTTCATCTAAGCTAATCTTAGCTAAACAACAACCGCCGTGTTGGCTATCACGCCATTTCTCTGGAGCTAAACTTTCAATAGCTCAATGAAGTCGACAGCCTACTGATGCAGTGATTCTTAACTCGTTTTGCTTCAGGATGAAGGTTTTACCCCTAATGGTGACTCGAAACAGAGGTTTAGGTGTTCAAAAGTAACAAAGGTTTGATTGAAGAGACAGACTACAGTAGTGTTCTTGCTAACTATTACAAATCGACTTCTACAAAACATCTATAAAAACACCCTTAAAATGTAAATGAAAAGTTAATTTAAAGCATCAATTATTTCCTGTAAATATCACTAAAATAAGAAAATGTTTTTTTGTCTTAGAAGGCATTTATGTTTTCTTTTAAAAGACATTGCTATATATTTTGCTATGAAATATATTCTGTTTTATCCTCAGCTATCAGAAAGGTTGTGGCCCACCAGTTCAGAACCACTGCTGAAAACAAACTGATGATGGGAGTTGTACTAATTTCCATTATTGAATATGACCTATAGCAAAATTGTTGTTTTGCTGTTTCAGGAGTAACTCCAAGCCCATCAGAGACAACATCTACTTCAGAAAAGACAACCTACTTCATGTCCATGTCTATAGCAAGTGTGTGGATATTTTTTAGACAGTTTTGCTAAGTCATCTCCCTCTGGATACACTTTGGCTTTCTCTACTCAGGGCAATAAACAGAGAGAATAAAGAGAGAAATAGATTGAGACTGAGACAAGGCTTTGTCTTGTTGGATGAGGTCTCTGGAACAGAGAGGAACCAGGTGCAACCTGTTCCGGCTCCTAATGGTTTAATGCAAAAGACTGACTTTTTCTTTTCATTCTCCACCTCTCTTTCTGAGGCATAATAAAGTTGAATTTCTAAACCAGTTCAGGCAAATTCAAGGAGCAAAATATCACATATTGTGACACCACAGTTAAACAGACGGGACAGTTGTGGCCTAATGGATAGGAAGTTGGACTTGTAACCCAAAGGATTGTGAGTTTGATTCCCAGGTCCGGCAGGGATTGTGGGTGGGGTTAGTAAACCCTTCAATACCACGACTGAGGTGAGACCCTTGAGCTAGGCACCATTCCCCCAACTGCTCCGGGTGGGTGTGTGTGTGTGTGTGTGTGCTTGAATTTTTGGTTTACGAGGACACAAATGTGTCCTTCAAAAACCATAGACAGTTTCCTGTAAGAGGTAGGTTTAGGTGTAGGGTCAGTGTAGGACAATACCACATACAGTTTGTACAGTATAAAAACCATTACGCCTATGGAGAGTCCCCGTAAACCACAAATGCAAGTATGTGTGTGTGTGTGTGTTGATTACTTCTCACTGCTGTGTGTGTGCATTGGATGGGTTAAATGCAGAGCACAAATTCCAAGTATGGGAAACCATACATGGCCACATTTCATGTCCTTTCCTCTCCTAAATCTTCTTAAAAATACTAGAAATAATATTCTTAAAAATTTTAGAATTAATAACAATAACAATAACAAACAAACACTTGGGATTAATTGGAATACCAGTGGATATCAGTCTGCAGGTAATTACTTTACACAAACAAGGCAATATATGATCAGCACAGAGTCACAGTGTTTACACTTTTTGGAGAAAACAACATGAATGACTTATTTTTAGTTGTCTCTGCACATTAAAGTGGAATTGGAGAACATATTTCAACATGGAAAAAGATACACACATCAGCTTTAAATTATTCATGCTCACATCATTGTGAAGTGACACACTGAACCTAATTAAATTTGATGTGCACATTTTTTTTCAATGTTAAAATGCTTTTTAATTTGCAGAGTATGCAAAGTAAGCCATCGTGGGTTGATTTCCCCAAATGATGAAAATGCTCTAGTTTTACGCAATTTTCACAGATAAATGCTCTTTATCTGAGAGCTTGTGGTGCCTTTCAACCAAATGTTTTAAATTCTGATGCCGGTCTAACTGTTTATCCAAATGGCAGATAAAGCATGCATTTATAAAATATGACAGGAAAGAGGAACTATAAATTCTCAAATAAAATTCCTTGTTTGTTTATCAGATATAATGTCACTTTGGGAGATATTAGGCCATATTGCCATTTTAAAGTGGCTTATTCTGAGAAATAAAGATGCAGTTATGCAAATGTATAATTGATATAACATCACAACGTGATATATAATAATAATAAATTGTGAGTGATTTAGGATCAGATTTATATGTTTTTATTTATTTTTATGTAGAAAATTAGCACACTTATTCAGTATGCACGCATTATATTGATCAAAAGTGACAGTATAACAATTTTATGTTACAAAAGTATATAAAATTATTTTTATTTTCTTATATATTTTTGATATAAAGTCACGAATGTGGGTTAAATTCACAAATGGGAGATATAAAGGGCACTGCTGTCATGTTAACATTGTTACTTGAATGCTTCCCATGCAGTATACTTTAAAGTTTAAAGTCGAATTAAATGTGAAGTGAATCATTTCTGTGTCTCTAGCACCAAACAGAACTCCAAACAGTTCATTTGAGTGACTGACTGGGACGCGTTTGGAACAGAATCACCTGACCAATGGCAGATGTTTGAAACTTCTTCACAGTTATTTTCACAGGTCTGTTTGGTGCCACTAGCGGCGCATAAATTACACGCTTCACCTTTAAGGAAACAGAAGGCAGCTTTATTCCATATACCATAAATATCTCAGAGACATTAGTCCTTGTCTTGCAAGTTCCCTCATTTCTTATGTCTTGACAATGTTCTTAAAAAAGGTGCATGAGCCAAATCACAGGTTGTCAGGCAGACTCATAACGGTGCATTTGTGCTAACTCAGTTGCCCCGTCACCTTCATGCCTCACAGTATCGTTCCACACTCACGTGGCCTCTTTCGCACATTACATCCATGCATTATCTATAGTGGCTATATGAAGCAGAGCTCATTTGAAGAGCAGCGCTGTATTTATAGACCAGCACTGCTGCGTTGCACGACCGCTAAAGTCATTTAGAGCGCTGGGACTATTTATTTTAAGATCCCCGGTTTTTTATTAGCACTATTGTGTTTTAGCGATGTGAGGGAGTACAGTAAAACTCTCCCCTCAGCGCCAGAAGATGTCGACCCCAGGAAGCTGGCAGCAATCCATGAAGACAAACCACCGTCGTCAGGGTCAACAGGCACAAGTGGAGTCTGTCTACAATGATAACATAGGCAAACACACGCGCGCCCATGTATATATATATATATATATATATATACATCCTAAGGAAGTACCGCCAGGCAAATAGGTTAAAAATCCAGTCTAACCCCCATCGCACCTGACCTCATTTCTGCATGCACAGGATGGCATACTGTACTTCTCAGCGTGTGTGTGTGTTCTTGTGGTTGGTGGCACCTGCCATGGGCTTCGGCGTGCAGCTGTGTGTGTACAGATGCCATAAGTGTGACCTGTCTGGGTGACCCTCCCTGCAGACACGCACACACAGTCCTGGAGCTGCAGTAAAAGCACTGATGTGGGAAGACAGCCATGACATTTAGGCCTCAGTCCACCTCACTTCCTTAGTCATACTTTTCATTTTCTCTCTGTCCTTTCTTCAGCTGATACTTCGGCTATTCTTGGTTTGAGACTCTTTTCATGCATTCTGACCTCTTTAACAGAATATTCCAGGTTAAACACAAGTGACAGGCATACATAACACAAGAAAGAAAGAGGTTTTAAATTGAAGAGTTATGCTACTTTGAATTAAAAACAAAACTGGTAACATTTTATTTGTATAGTACAAACTTTTCCAAAACAAGTATATTTTGTTTCATGTAAGTATAACAGCTACTATTAAGTTCTTACTTAATAAAGTGTTACCAGTCTTCAGTGTCACATGATCCTTCTAAAATCATCTATTGACATGGTGTTCAGGAAACATTTATAATTAATGTTTATTAATTAATTATTAATTAGTTAATTATATATAAACAATTAAAAAAGAATATAGGTATTCCATTACACATTTTTGATGAATGTACAGCATTTATTTTATATA
>JAUMHP010000016.1:3336273-3360906 GCA_032361065.1 Enteromius trimaculatus
CAACCATTACAGCAAGCTTCAGTGCCACATTATACTTCAGAATTCATCTAATATGCCAGTTTTCAGTAAACTTTTTGTGGCTTTACTACCATTAAAAACACTTTTATTCAGAAAATTTGCTTTATATAATTACAAATTTAGGATATCTTTAAAATAGGGTTTTCTATTTCAAATAAATTCTGTTCAATTTTCTATTCATTACAGAACCAAAGTTTTCATCAATAATACAAATACGAACTAGCTAAACTAACTTAGCATAAATAATAAACGAGCACCAATCATCAGCAGGATCTCTAAAGGTAAAATTCAACACTGCTATCAGGAATAAATGACAATTTTAAATATGTATAAATATATTTATTTATATAACTTCCAAAGTACAGTTTACTGTATTTTTTTGATCAAATAAATGCAGCCTTGGTGAACATTTAAAAATTTGAATAGTTTTTTTGGTCCCAACCTGACCAATCGGTCTTAATATTTTTGCACTTAAGGCCTGTTAAAAAAGTGTCAAAGGCCAGGTGATTTTTTAGGTGATTTTACTAGGTTAGAAAGAATATCCACATTAATTAGTTCTGCAAAATAGCTAAAGAAAAGTTGACTTCCAAGTGCATGACAATGAATGTTCAATTTGAGACTTGCCAAATCTGATCACAGTTTGAAATATTTCCAACACCTCTAGAGGAGATATATGTGTGATTACCGATTTCCTGTCCACTGAGATTGCACAAAATATTACTTTATAACTTTTGGTTAGAAATCTGGCAACTCCACTGATCTCCATCCAAGTGGCCCTGAAGGCTAACCGGAAACATTTCCCAAATAGCATGTCCTAACACACTAATCACTAATTAGAGACCGTTAAAATAATTGTACCCATATGCCCCGAGAGAGCCATATGGCTGCATATGAGGCCTCCATCCCACCCGAGCGACAATTGAGTCGGCTAGTTCTTTAACATTGACCACAGAGCTGAACTTTGCTAATACTTATCATTAGATCAGCTCAGATAATCTAGATAATGGAGCTAAATGAGAGCTAATGTGTTCGACCTTGATGTCGGGTTGTAGTGAGAGCTCAGAGACAGGATCCTTAATGAGAGAGGCTCTGACAGGGAACATCAGAGTTCCACATAGAGGGCCCTTTGTGTTCCCGCTCACCTTTGTGCATGTGTGTCCCCTTATCTTTCCCCCGAGAGCTGGAAGGGCTTGCACACGTGCCTAAGCCATGACGCACAAACACACTAGCAAGGCTGGAGTAATTTTCCTTCGCTGAGTGATTTGTACTCTCAGGAATTCACTGATTACAGAGAGGTAAAACACTCTTTTGTGCGTGCGTCAAAATGGCTATCTACCTGTCTGCCACAGTTGTCCCAGATTTAAGCCCACAGGACGAGCAGCGTATCCTGTGAAACAAGCACAGCGGTAACAGGAAGGCGCTAAGGGGCCCAATTTTTAAGGAATGTAATAAGTGACATCTTAATGGTATTATGCCATTTAAAATTAGGAGTACGGCACAACAAGCCTGCACAAAAAGAAAAAGTGTAATGAAAAGCCTTGGCAGCTAATTAGAATATTACAGCATGGTGTCATGGGCCAACACAAACAAAAAGACAAGCTTAGCTATGTGTCTCATTAGGTTCACACCTCAAACACTATTGAGAAGTGAAGTAACAGAGCTATCCACAACTTGTTCTTTTTTTTTTTCCTCGACAAAACTTGCAAACCTCAAAAGGCAGAAATGTCAGTGTCCTTTCTTTTTACTTTCCTTCCTTCCATTTCAGGCTTTTCCTCTCGGTGAAACTTGGGGAATGGCAATGCACTGACACAGATGCCAGTGTCACTTCCTTCCACTTCGTTTCTTTCTTCCTACCCTCAACAAAACCTGAAGGAAAGCTCAAAACACAAGAAATGTCACTGTCAGTTCCTTCCTTTCTTCCATCTATCCTTCCTTCTTCCTTTCCCACAACAAAACTCGAAAGAATGGGTGCAGTGACAGAAATGACCCGTTCCTGTGAAAGTCCAGTTCTGCCCCATAAGGGTGAGAAGAACAAACAAACAAACAAACAAAACATCGGCCTATCATGAGCTGAAAAGTCAAAATTGAGAAAGTCATAGTCAAATTCATAGTGTCATAGTTATGACTTTTATCTCAAAATTGACTTACATAATCTCATTTACTCATTATAGCATTTCGTCATTTCAACTTATATCAATCATCATAACGTTTATTTAAAATTTGACAATTTAAGCCAATTTGGATTCATCATCTCGTAATTTTGACTTTGTATCTCAATTTCAACTTTGTACATCATGATTATGATTTACCAAATCACAGCTTTGTCTTATGTAGCAGAAATATGCACAAGTATAGCAAAGCATGCAAAGCACTCAGCGTGTAACGAGCATGTGCGAGATTTAGTGGCATCACTCCAAAAGGTGCAATTTCCCTCATGAAATACACACATACGATACTATCAGTCTCTGGCTTCTTGCAAGTGTTAGACACAGCAAAGCTAATGATTCTTCATCTTATCTATGTGTCAAAAAAGTCAAGGTGGTAGAAGAGAGGAAAAAGGGCCATCATCGCAATTAACAGCTCTTTATTTTAATTAGCCTTGCATTGTGAACGACAACACCTGAAAAATGGAAATGAAGCCGGTTGTTTAATATTCCTTCAGAGTACATTTGAAACAATTTTATTTTCCTCTTTTTCCCTTGAGCTATATTCTCTCCTGATGAGTCACGATTATTACTGGCGAGTTTGTTCCGCCTGATTAACCGCTAAGCAATAGTAGGCACTTATTTGCTTATTTAAAGGAGAAAAAGGTGGACAGACTGCTGAGATAAAGATACTACTGAAGCCACGGACTGCTAAAGGGTGACTTGCAGCTGATGTACCACAGCCTGGACCACAAAACTGTTTTGCATAATTGACTTCACACTTCACAAAATAGATTCTCGCTCTGTAACGGTTACAGTCAGAAGACCACACCACACCAGACAGAGAACGACAAACAAAGAGACAGCTTAGAAGAAATGGACAGCTTCTTGTTTTATCTTCCAACTCCCGTTTTCCTAAACCATGGAAACATAAAAGGACTGACATCAAACCGACATCCAACTCAAAATGGCATTCACTAATTCGCAATCACGCTCCGATTGAAGTTTCTACAACTGGGAGAAATGAGCGGAGGCTGGACAAGCATGCAAAGCTAAAACTCCTTTAAAGGTAGGCTAGAATTTAAAAATATGCATAACTGTGCTGCCTTGTTAATACTATAATGCTATATTTCGAATGATATTCCAAACCGAACAACAGGTAGAAATTAAATGCTCTGCATACATATAGGAATTGTTTTAAGGCTGCATTATCCCCTTCTTTGAATTTCTGTTGTTGAGAGGAAAACACAGGGACAATGACAAACTTAAGGTACAGTAGAGTCTAATATTTAATCCAAGTGGATTTTTAATGAAAAAAAAAAAGTGGATAGCACTAACCAGTGACAAGAGGGAGTGTGATCAAATGAATGAATAAATGGCCTGTTTCTTTAATTAGCATGAGCGGAGTATATGGAAGAATGGTGTGAAGTGACAGATTTGCTTTTTTCATACACCTTTATCTTTTTTTCTCTCTTTCTCGTGCCCTCTTTATATTCATCCCTCTATGATGCCTCCCAATCTCTCTTTTCTCTCGGTCTCCCCCCACCTGCACTCAGAACAGTCTGTGAGTCAGCATACAACACACACTGGTCAGTCCGTTGCCATGGTGATGGTGCAAGCTGAGGGCAAAATCGACAGCTTTTAAGAAGCGCAGACGCTGCTAGAATTTAAATGGCCGGCAGTGGCAGGAAGGGCTGTGTGTGTGTGTGTGTGTCTTTTTTGGGGCCCAGATTAGCTGGCGGCATACAAGAAGCCAATCGAAAAGTACAAAAACCTAACAAGTCCTCTGACAACCATCCCTTGATCCCATTGCTCGAATCTAAGGACGGGACCCAAAAAAGGGCTTTGATTGACAGGAACTGTACAAAACACCTCACTTCCCTCTAGGACCATTCGGATACACCATGTCTGCCCTGCTCAAATCCTCCTAGAACATGATTTTGTCCCTGTGAGGTGCATCATGAATGAGAAACACACACACACACACACACACAACAAAAATCACACATACAAAAAAATAAAATAATAATAATGAATGCATTTGTAAAGCTCAGTGACTCAGTGTTTGGCTCGATCCCAGAGGAGCAATGCTGTAAATGTGTCATATTAATGGTGTTAAGACATGGATCTAAGACTGACATTATTGCATGAATACTATACCACTAAACCTGCTGAATAGTAAATAAAAATCAATCCATTTGTCTAGTTATCAACTTAGGGAGTTTGAAATAATAGCTGAGGTAATGCAAGCTCATCGACCTGTGCTCACTGGTACAGAGAGAATTTCAAATAGTTTTAGAAGTAGACATATTTATGGTGTCGGTTAGTAAATAAAAAATGTTTACTGGCAAAATGTGATATATAGAAAGGGCAATGTCATAAATAAACATGGGAATATGGAAATGAAATACTGTACCTTAAGAACTCATGTCTCCTGGTGTGTAATTGCAATGCACTGTTTCTGTTTAACATTAAATCCACAATGTAACTTCTTCACAAATGTTTTATTGAAAGCCAACTTGCTTTACTTTTGTAAAAAATACAAAATGCAAATCAACAGAAACACATAACATAAATTGAACACAAATGGGGGATGTCTGCAGCTTTAAATACAGTTCCACAGATGATACACAATTCACACAAAATGCAAAGGGTTGTATTCAACTTGTATGTGTGTGCCGCATTGTGTGTAAACTAGCCGCTCCTGCAGGACATCCTTTTAACATTGCATCTTTCCAGCATAACAACACATGTGATTATTGCTTTAAATATGTACACATCTCACATACAAGCAGAGTTCAAATGTACAAAATCGAGGATGGAGCCACTATCAAAGCAGCTGAGATATCAAGATCTATCTGGTATTAAGTTTGTTGTGTCAAGAACGAATTAAAATAATTCTGTATAAAGCTATTTAGGTTGTTCATCACCATTCCGCAACAGAACAAAACAAACATAAGGGATGAACACACACACGCAACAGCATATATAGCTGGTTATTAACATTCACAATATACAACTTGCATAACAAAAAAAAAAAACTTTTTCATTGATTGTCGCCAAAGGTTTGCGAAAACAGTCCAAAAAAAGTTGTATTCATTTTTGGTTTTCTTGTTCAGTACTAGAAAAAAGTACTGGAGAAAAGTGATACAGTTTTAATGTCAAGTAGCTTTCTATTTACAGTGAACGTGAAATTATTCACGGCCTGGTAGAAAATCCCGTAGTTAATAATTCAACAATGTTCGATGGCACACTCTGACGTTTGTAGCTGATTATTAATCTACATTAAGCCAATCCACTTAGTTGTGTACATGACAAAAAGAAGGCACTCTTTGCATGCGCAATCAATGAAGCTTGAGAAAAAACAGGAGAATTGCCCACCATTAATCTGTAAAAATAACCCACTTCAGCTCCAAATAATTTAAGACATTGTTTTAATGCCCGCCAAAATGTGCCATGGAAACATTTAAATACGTTGAGCTTATTTGTCTGACCTTCCTGTGTATTTTAACTAACTCAGCGTAGTTTTCTTTATGTAGAAGAAAATAAAAATGGTTTTTAGAATCATTTTGACACATTAACAATCGTGCATTTACCTAAAGCTAGCCTAACAAAAGATATCAGAGCAAAAAAATAAGGCACATCTTTCTGGTCTAAAGGTTATTATATCACAAATTAGTTATTTTTTTATTATTTTTGAGGCAGCAGTAAACACTGTCCAACTGAAAATGACCCTCTGAAAGAAAATAAAAAGGCAAATAAAACCGTGTAGGATCGCCTCCTTCATGTGAATAAGTAGTACTTAAATTAAATAGTTTTTTTTTTTTTTCCTTCAGAGCATAAATGATACCACAGAATAAAAAAAAAAAAAAGTTGTAAAATAAAACAAACTTCTTTCAATCAAATGATGTGCATGGGGTTTGTGATCAGTGCAGGTTTGGTTTGACATGCATTCAGTTCCAGCCCCTAATACATGCCCTTAGTCCACACCATGTTGCTTTGATACCCGTTGCTGTGATACCCTGTGCTGTGATACCTTGGGCTAGGGTACCCTGGGCTTTGGTACCCTGGGCTTTGGTACCCTGGGCTGTGGTACCCTGGGCTGTGGTACCCTGTGCTGTGGTACCCAGCCATGCTTTCGAAGTCGTCTCCTACCTGTTTGGTGCTGTATTTTGAAGAGTTGGCCTTGTAGCTGTAATCCGAATACTGGTCTGAGCCTGTTGAGTTGTTGTCCCCGGTTCCTACAAAGGTGTTGGTGGCTGGCAGGTCCTGCACTGCCTGGTGTTTCTTTGAGGCAGAAGGTGATTGAGGTTGGAGCTGAATGGATGGCAGAGGAGAATTAGACCGATAGTGTCGACCCAGGTCTGGGCTCCCAGGAGGGTAGTTCAGTGGCAGGTGAATCCTAGGGCTATCGTTGACGCCATCATTCATGAGGTTGAACTTTAGGCCTTTCTGGAGACTCCCCCCCTCATCCTCCTCAGATGGGTTGGCAGGCTTTGGAGCTTTACTTTTCTTTGCCTTCTTGTTCTTGTTGCTCTTAGGTCCTGGTTTGGGGGCATAAAGGTCTTTGGTCTCCTTCTTGCCTGCCTGATAACCACTTTTATTTTCCTTCAGCACAACATGCCTGATGATCATAGCTACTGCAATGATTAGAACAACCACACAAATGCCACCCAAAACCGCAAAAATAATGTTACTTTGCTGGTCTCGAGAATAATCGGGATCTCCTGCAATGTCCATTTCAAGTGGCGTGTAAAGACTGTGTCCAACAAGTCCTTCAACATGAGAGACATTACCGATGGTCTCATTGACGTAAATGTGAACCAGTGCAGTCGTATGGCGTGATGGCGTACCTTTGTCCTTAACTTTTACTACCAGACGGTGGAGACCAATGTGTTTGGATGTGAACTCTTTAGCCAACGTTACCTCACCTTCTGAAGAGATGCGGAACAAGCCATGCGGGTTGCCCCCTACAATACTGAACTCCAGCTCAGAATTTAAACCCATGTCCATGTCCTCTGCCTCAACAAGTTCTACGTGGGTTTCTGGGCTGGTGCGGGGATCCAAGAACTTGTAGGAAGAGTTTGAGGGCTTGGTGACATATGGAGCATTGTCGTTCTCATCAAGAACATTAATGGTAATGCCAACATAGGAGGAACGTGGTGGATCACCTCCATCAACAGCTTTAAGTCGGAAACTGTAGGTGCTCTCCTTTTCTCTGTCAAAAGAAATAGTCGAAAGTATGGTGTTCGTTCCGTTTTGAATCATAAACTTGCCATTGTCTGGTTCTACAGAGAGTTGAACACGAGCATTGTCGCCCTCGTCGTGATCATTGACTGTTACCATTCCAACAGGACTAAGGGGTGGCATGTTTTCTTGGACTGAAAAGCTGTAACCATTAAGCATAAATTTAGGATCATTGTCGTTCCTGTCAAGCACCTTAACAACAACAGTGGCAGTTCCTCTCAAGCTTGGTACACCTTTATCAGCTGCTGCGACTAGAAACTGATAGTGATCTAATTGTTCACGGTCCAACTGGCTCATAACACGCACTTCTCCTGTGTTAGGGTTAATTTCAAAGAGCCCTTCAGGGACTGATCCGCCAGTAATACTGTATGTCAGCTCCGCATTAGTCCCGCTGTCGGCATCCGTGGCTACCACATCCAGAACCTTGTCACCTGGCTGGTTCTCCTCAGCAAATTCCACCTCGTACAAAGTGGGCGAGAAGACTGGGGAGTTGTCATTCATGTCTGTCACTTGCACCTTCAGGGAATTTGTGCTGGATAGTGCAGGGTTGCCAGAGTCCACTGCCACAATTTCAATCCTGTAGTCTTTGATCCGCTCATAGTCCAGCAGCATGGTTGTCTGGAGGAAGTATTTCCTCTTGCGGTCATTGCTTGTTTCACTAGCTGAACGCAGCTGGAATGGGACATCCCCTGCGACCACACAGGTCACGACTGCATTTTCACCTTCATCACGATCTGATACCTCCACCAGAGCCACAGCTGTGCCTACAGGCATGTCCTCCGATATGTTAGCGACACCATCTTCATGCGTCACAAGACCAATGCCTCGGATTCTGATTAAGGGAGCATTGTCATTCTGGTCCTTCACTGTAATAGTCACAAGGGCTTTGGAGCTCTTCGATTGTGGACCATTGTCTTTAGCTTGGACGTAAAACTTGAGCATGCTGATATCTTCACGATCCACCAAGCCTTTGACGAAAATGATGCCTGTGTTGCGGTCAATGCTAAGGAGCCTCTGGACTGTTGGTGATGCCTGGTGGAGGCTGTAGGTGACCTCTCCATTGGGTCCCATGTCAGAGTCGTTGGCCTTCACCTAAATCAACACAACACAAAATTAAACTAAGCAAAGCACTGCAACATTAATTTACAAGACATTTAAAATTATATTAATGTCAATACAGGGATTAAAATGCTTGGTCAGGACCACTGCAAATAGACAAAGATCATTGTGAGCAGCAATGAATTTGCATGCCAGAAATATGCTTAACACACTTAAAAAAGACCATAAGATCATCCAAGAACTACATCAGACTTGTTAATAAATACAAACAATTTTCCTGCAACTTAAAATAAAGCACACCTCTGTTGACTACAGAAAACAATTTGTGTTGTTAGTAATTAGTAATACCATGCTATTATGTTTCAATTTTCAATATATAAGGAGAGAAATGCACTTACTCAGAGGGGCTAAATGGGTTGTGCTTTTGTGTCAATTTAAATTCTCCAAAATTAGCAGTAGTTTGCTAGATAGAGTTAATTTGAGACATCACTTAACTTACTTAGTCTTGGCACAGATTTTTCTGGTCTATCATGAAACTGGGAATAATTTTAAACAGCCCTAAATCGAAGTGTGGCTTGATTAAAGCTTTCAAACAATCAAGATTCCCTTGTCCCTGCTACATCCTCTCCTCTTTCCGTCCTTGGCTGTGTATGAAACGTGTATGGTGTTTCAGTTCATGTATTACAGCGAACAGCCTTAATCTGAAGCAGTCATAAGATTATTCATGGTGCTTAAGTTATTATTGCTCTATATGAGTCACTCCATTTCATCCTCCATGCAAACTGGGAATGTATTTCATTTAATGTATTTGAAGAGCATTTCTCTGAACAAGCTGAAACACTCCATCAACATTTACAACCCTCTGAAATAAAAAAAAATAAGCTGTTTTAATACGACTACTGCTTATTTACTTTGATTTCAAAGGATGCTTATGAGGACTGAGAGGAAAATAAAGTCTTCTGACATGCTCTTTGAATACAACTTGGTTGCAAGGATTAATGGTTGACTGAGAGATTAACAGTCATTAATGCAATTTTTTTGCCTGGACACTTGCCTCAGATTGATCTTGGAAAGCTTCCAGCCTTCACGGCAATCCTAATCTTAGCAGTGCTTTCGTTTCCACAACAATTCAACATGTAATTCTCACCGCCAGTCAATACCTCTCTCCTGTTTTGTAAAGCTTGTGTTTAAAGGGACCATGAGGGATCAATCGATTGCCTGTGAAAATATGATTTGGCTTTCCCATTTCTTCCGCTTTAACCCTGTTGTGTGGGAACCGAGGATAAAGCCCATCGGGATAACTGAGACTTCCATTTACAAGAGCTTGTCAGGCTCTGTATGTGGGGCTTGAGTGCACTTCTATTGTCAAGCTGTCAAATCAAGCTGTCTTAATACTTATTGCCCAATCTAAATGTTTAGCATAGCATATACTTGTTTACAGGTGAGTTTATGGATACAAATGTGCCATAACATTTTTACTTAATTCATAATTTCTATAATAAACATTAAATGCAGAAATAGTCACTGTATCAAAGTATTCAATCAAAAAAAAAATAACTATAAGAGTGATTTTTTATGAATTCAGCAGACACTTTCATGCAACTTGAAATACAGTGCATTCAAAGTGTGACATATGACATAACTAACTTTAACTTTAAATTGATTTTGTTTAGTTTCAGATAGAAAGTAGGACTTAAACAATAGATTACTTACTTGTAGAACAGAATGACCCACTGGGCTGTTTTCTGGGAGCTCACCCTCGTAGTGTGACTTCTCAAATTTGGGCACATTGTCATTGGCATCTGTAATGGTGATCCTGAGCAGGGCGCTACTCTGACGGGGTGGAGAGCCACCATCGACCACTTTTATGTTGAGGTCATATGAATCTCGCTGCTCTCTATCCAGGTTTCCCAAAACAATGAGTTGAGGCAGTTTCTCATCTGAGTCTTGTGCCACCTGCAGGCTGAAAAGATTGGCAGCTTCAGGGCCAGTCGTTAGCGCGTAATCAGCGATGCCATTCTTTCCCGAATCCTTGTCGGTGGCCACAGGTATTGCGAAAAGCGCACCCACGTGCGTGTTCTCCGGGATCGACAATGTCAAGACAGGTGAAGAGAACTGTGGAGTGTTGTCGTTCTCATCCACGATCTCAATGCGGCCTTCAATGAGCCGTGGTCCTGTGCCTTTCATCAGGTCTGTAATAGATACCTCGAATTCTAGGAAACAAGGATCGCCCTCGAAAAGGTTGCGACAGTCCTTAAGAGTCTCACGATCGATTGGGGTCTCAGTGGTGTAGATTTCCCCGGTTTTGCCATCGACACGGAGGTAAGGAGCGCCCACTTCGAGCTTGTAAAGGTGACCGGAGTCTGGCAGGCCCTGGTCAGATGCCAAGCTGCCAATCTGTGTGTTAGGCGGCTGCTCCTCGGTCACCTTGTAGATGATGGTGCTGACTACACTTGCAGAGCAACAGAGGAGAAGGAAAATCCAGACTAGCATGGCACTCCACCGTGACCACATCGCATTGGCACTCTGGCACATCATCAGTCTGTTGCTGCAAAAGATCAAGCAAACAAACAAATAAGATTAGAGAAACATTTATTTTTCAGACATAATCCTTCAAAGTCTCTGACAGTGCCAAGAAGCCTATAAAGCGATGGCAGCCACAGAGTTTATGGTACTGATTCCCTGGGATTTATGATTGATCGCCCCTTCATGTGTTGTAAACCTCTCCCTTTTAGAGGCAGTAAATGTGTCACAAACAGTTACTTGTGTTTGACCTTCATTCTGCAAACTTCACGTCATGTCTAATTCATAAAGACAACATATGCCCATATTCCTGAGAGATGCATTGGCTGACTGACCCTACAAGAAAAGGAAGCTTACAGACAAGCGATGTCCATTCAAATAATGCTGTTACTCTGCTTGATCTACCTTTCCTAAGCTATTGATAAACTGTCTCAGCTCTCATTTCCACAGTCATGCCTGGGGTCAACAAAAGTGTGAAATCCATCAAAATCAACCAACAAGATTCTTTTTTCCTCCAGCCGTACACATTATTTCAGCCAAAACCAAGTAACATTTATATTTGTAAAATCATATATCCAAAAAGTCTTAGGCAGTACAATTACATTTATTTTGGCTCATATTATTCTCAGCTTATGGAAATAAATCTGTTCTTCATTTTATTAATTGTTAGTTATTTCACGTGCCTTAGGTCAACTCTCCCTTTTTAGAAAAGCTGTAATTTACACTGTGATACAATTGAATGCAAAACCACAATAAAACCTGGGTGGCAAAACGATAAAAAATAAATAAATGAACAAATATTCCTATAACATAAATATATGATGGTACATATTGGTTTGGTTGTATATATATATATATATATATATATATATTTTTTTTTTTTATTTTATTTATTAAACAATTATTATTATTTATAAATTATTTATAAACTTAATATATTATTAAGTTTCAAGTCCACTTCCTTCACACACATCTCACTGTCTTGCCTTCTCACTTTGCTGTTCTGTGGTAAAATGCTACAAAAAAAATTAAAAAGAGAGAAGTGAAATCAAAAATAATGGTTTCTTGAAGACAGTATCACAGTATGTGAATCTTTGCGGAGTCTTTAAGTCATCGAACACATGGTAGAAGAGTGTGGTTTTCTAATCTTCCAATGGCCACTTCAGCAGATTGCCATTCACAGCAAATGGCACCCAATTTGTTGCAACATTACACAACCTAAGAGAGGTGTGAGATGGGCTATAGAGGGCGTCTTGACAACAACCCCCTCCTGCCACTTCACCAAACATTAACAACCTCAGCGTGAGGTACTGCAAAAGAACATGAAAAAGAACAATCAAATACATAAATCAGATTCAGTTTAATCCATCACGTTTAAGGTCATGGTACTTTGATGTTTCCCACTGTGTGTAATTGCACGCCCCTGTAACATATGTGGAATGTTATCCCACCACGCTCCCCATGGCTAATGAGGCAGGGCTGCTAGATTACTGTCCAGAGGAGACAGACAACTCAGCTCGACCCAGTGGTGAACCAATGGGGGATGTGAGAGAGCTGCCACGAGTTACATTCTGCCTGTGAATACCAAACCCAAAGAAAAATGTCACCTCCATGAGGTTGAAAAAATATATAATCTTATAATAACTTCATTATGAACCACAAATATACAAAGAAAAATGACTGCCAGCATATTGGTGCTGCCATTTGGTGACTAATAGGAAGTGGCTTCGTCCATACACTCATCAGTATTGATTGGTTGTAGTAGTTTAGTGCATGTACCATTCAATATCTTTCCATTAGCAGACACATGACATAGAGAGCCTTTCACAAACACATTACAAAGAATTTGTGGTTAGCGCAACAAAAATGGCTAAGGTAACTGCAACAAGCACACGCTCCCCTTAAGGCTGTTTCAATACACATAAATTAGACACCAGTGACTACAAACACACTCGCACAACTGCAGCCACAAGGCAACGACACTGTAGGGAGAACAATGCACTAATGAGGCTGAAATGAAGGGTGGGATGTGTGACCCTGATCACACATATGATGAGAGCTTGACTCGTTTCTTACTAATTTCACAGTCTAATTCTGAATCTGTCGAGACAGACGACTCTGGCACACTTTCATGCGGCTAATTAAACAGCACGGACCAAGAAGGCTGGAGAGGTGAAAAATACCTCACCTTTAAAACAACCCTATCTCTCATTGAGGTTTCAAACGACTATCTTATGGAGTTGGCATTTCACAGTGATGCGTTAGAGTCCCTGCTGAAGCTGCGTGTGGAATTTTGTACCGTGTGTTGATGAAAAAAGGTCAACGTGAAAAAGCAGGGCAGGGACTTTAAAAGCACTGGGTCAAGGATTAACCGGGCTGATTTTTTTTTTCTTTATTTGTTTAAACAAAAAGGACAAGAACTATATTTAAACTAAACCAAAACATCCCATCTTCATTGTGCGCTGGAAAAATCAACAAAGCTCAAAAACATTCTCGCAACATGAAAAGCGTGTGAATCTCTTGGTTGCGATGAAGGGTTTAAGAAGCTCTCACGACATTCGCTCTCCAGGGCCCGGCGTAAAGAGTCTATGTTAAGGGTCACTGTATGCTGGGAACCCCAATGTGGGCCGCAGACATCCTTTCCCACACTCTTCTCTGAATGTGAGACCGTGTGTACATATATAAATGCGCCGTGCATCTGTGGGTGTGTAAAAGTTACACACAAGATCTAAAAACAACCACAGCAAAGGAATGTCAGCGAGGGTTTGCGAGCACAGTCTCAGGCAAATGGAAAATCTTAGAGAAAAACATGAAGGTCATGAAAAAAAGGAAAACAACTGAACATGTTTGAGTATATAAAATTTGAGGGTGGCGACGGCACATGCTTTTGGCTAAGAACTCTCCTTTGTCATGGAAATGCGTAAGTGCATATGAGTGGCGTGCCTTAACGACAGCAACATTTACAAGACACTGGAGGCCCTAAGAGAGTCAAATCAAGCACTGCTACCTAGCAGACGGCTTTCCTTTCACTTGCAGAGAGTTAGCACTTAGCGTTCACACAGGTATACAAAAAGCCTAGCCATTACAATGACAATAGGCAGTTGGTGGGGCTTTTCTTGACCTCAGAGCTTTGATCGTCATCATTACATGGTCAGAGAGGCGCTTTATGACAAGCCCTAAATCAACACGCACTGTCCACCTCTCTAATAACGTCTTCAAATGTGCCATCGTCGAGCCGCAGCTAAGATCTCCTCGCAGGGAGACAGGCGTCACCACAGTGCGGTATTTATGACTACTGTCATAATCCTGTGAGAATTTATGCTCGGCTCTCAGGCTGTGTAGCCTAATTCATCTTGTACTGCTGTGTATAAGCTGGATGTCATTAATATAATCAATAGCTGTGAGCGCAAAGGAAGGCGTGAATCTGCGTTCTCCCTACGGAGACTAACCGTCAGCTCTTTACAGATTATTCACAGTGCATTTGGCCAGAATCTTTGCATCAGCCTTTGGGGGAACGCGGTTCCCCTCTCGTTTCCTGTCCGCAAAAACCACATTATGTTCATTTCACACCTGGTCTCTTGTAACAACACCTCCTACATCTCTCTGTCTTTTTCTCTCATACGCACACCATCCTTTTATGCCCTACCGTGCCCTCTCAGAGACACGCTCATATATATATATATATATATATATACTGTCGAGAAGGCCATTGTGTTGTTGCGCAGGGGGAGGTTAACAGATTTAACGGGCTAATTACTATTCTAAAGCCTCCCCCGCTGACATGCTTTAAAATTGCTGTATGATTTTCTCTCTCTCCCTCACTCTCACCGTCTCGCTCTCCTTCTTTCCTCTTTAGAGACTTGTAACGAGGAATTCATCATTGTACCAACGCTCACCCTTCCTATGCCAGCAAAAAAAAACCCATGGGAATATGAGGATGGCATACCTCTGCCAAGACACCCCCCCAGGTGGCATCCAGCTCAGCATGAAACAGCAAGGTGATTCTAGGGAAAATAAAGCAATAAAAGCATTTACGTAACCGCCGTGGCAGGAGTCGGATTCCGGGACGAGGCACAGCAGTGGCACTGCGTCATGGTAACGCACTCAGTCAATGATTGTTCTAACCCCTCCCCATCCTGGTTTCAACGTGATAATTAAAGAATTAAATTAAAGCGGTGACATTTATGAGGGTTCAAGAGTCAGCTCTTGTCTGAAGCCAGGAGAATGATTGACTCAGAAGGAAGTGTGAGTGCAGCATCTGTCCTAGGTTAATGGTTAACTCATCCGGCTCAACTGACATTTTAGTGCGCACCTGAAGTGCCTATTCGGGAAAAAATAGCATAAAAGCCAAAGATGTATTTGCTTACTGTTACACAAACTAAGCCGATAGACTCACCAATTGAATAACATTGCCGATTAATCAGCACAGAGATTGAAAAAGTGTGTGAACGCAAATAAATTCTCTTGAAACCACACAAATGAGCTAAAAGGAAGTAATTCAGCAGGCAATAAACACTAACCAACCACAATCTAAACCAGTCAAGACTTTGATGCCAGCATCCACAGCCAATGAGTTGAGTTCACGTGAGCTTTTGTCCTCGACTGCAGCCATCTAGGCTCTACGGGCCACCAGCACCACGGTGCTCAGTGACCCGTTCAGGATGGGTGGTCCAAGGCCCCCCTCCCTAGCCAAGTGCAAGGCACAGAGGATTACTTTAATTATTTCATTCAGCCATTGTGGGGCCAGATTAGTCTGCGCCCGCTTTCAGACGAGATGAACTGCTGCCCCGCTGCTGTCTACCAGGCTGTTACACAGAGAGAGCTGGCCAGTCACAAGGCTGGCACACAAACTCTCACACACCATTACACACGGCTAAACACACACATACACACACTGAAAGACAAAGACGGGGGGGATTCCTACTAATATTACAGGTAAACAGGCCAGGTTGTAATAAATTTAGTAAAATATGCATAATATTTGTAATCAGTATATACGTATTTGCTTTGAAACTATGTAAAAATGGGAAAATAATGAAAGACGGAAAAGCTCAACACTTAGTGATAGCTTGCTATTTAGTCGTTTTGACCAACAATTATTTTTCATGAACAATACAAATGTAAATGTTTATATGCATAGTTGAAGCATTCTAGATGTTGTATGTCAAGTGATTATACAGAAGGAAATTCATATTTTGTACAGCAAAACTGACCCATAAGCATGGAGGCGCTGATATCTATCATTACAGCTCAAAATGTCTATTATTTAGCAGGAAATTGTCAATATTTACATATAACACTGACATATTAATCACAAAGAAAAACGTAAAGACTATACATTCTTTTCAAGCATGCGACGTTGTATTGTTGACTTCTTCCCTGTCACTCTGTCGAGCTTCCCTCAGAGTCAAATCTACATGTAATTAGAGAAGTGCCAAATCAAACGCGTTTACAATAGGTTACTTGGAATAAGCGAGGTGCATTTTAATCTCAAAGAACATATAGCTTAAGTGTGCAAAAGCTCTGCTTTCTACAAGGCTGAAGTTTCGGTTCATTCAAGCGATCAGTTCAAATTTTTCTCGGAGTGTGCATGAGGAGTCTCATTTCCTCCTGTTTCGCTGAACTCTCGTACTCAGTGTGGAGCGTTTACGCCCATCAAGTTTACTAAGGGTTGGTTTATAATGAAGAGAAACGTTGTCTTACGGTCAAATGTCCGACATGTGCGAAATATTCGAGGTCTTTCAACTTTTTTAGAAGTGTAACATGGCGCCATAAGTTGAGCATGACAGGGTGCAAACGCCAATTATAACAACCCTAAAGGGTCATTAACAAAACACTTAAGTTTCTGTTATGCATTTTGAAACGCCAATCTATAATAAACTGATGGAACATGATAGCGTATGTTTCGTACCGTCCGGAAGGCTCCGCGGTCTTGTTGCTATGGTTTCCTCCTCAGACTAGAGATTTCTGAAAGCACGAGGCGCCCTGGCTAACTTCTAACTTTTGCGGTTACTTGAAACCTCACTGAATCGTTGAAACCTGCCTGAGGACCACAAAACTTTGGTTTTTACTTCCTCTGGAAGTACAGGTCTGCATAGGTGGTCAGCCACCCCCATCCCCCATTCCAAAAATTCAAATCGCATTCACCTAACTGTCCAGAATAGTTTCGGCACATTAAAGAAATGGAGAGGGAAAACAAGAGAAGGTGTTTATACGATCCACAGATCAATAATCTACTGGAAGAGCAGGTTGTGTTGTGCTGATGCCTACAGAACACGATCTCGACGAGAGCGGAAAGGAAATGAATTTTACCTGCGGATGAATGCGCTCCGAGTTAGACCAGGTCATTTGCAAGCCTTTGCGGGCTTTCTGTATAATATTACATCCGGCTGAACGCTTTGCCTACAAATGAACCAAAGAAAGAATCGAGATGTCCGATCACAGCTGGGCGGACAACGCGCATGTCTTGCCGTGTTTTCACACCTGCTTCTCTAAGCCAGACCAGACGAACAGGTTTAAAAGCAACCCGACGACGGGAGCGGCCAGAAAGACCAGATTCCGTTGTTATGACAGGCAATGTATGTTCAGTAACGATCAGGGTGACTGAGAACAAAAAAAAAAGATGTCAATGCGACTGCTGAGATGTTAGACTAGTCGACATTCTGCGGGTAAAAGGAATCGATGATTTTTTTTTAACGCACTGAAATGGAAAAGTGGGGCTATATGAGAAATGCGCAAAAACAAGAGCAACAGGTGATGTGGGAGCGAGCAATAACCAAATTAGATATTAAACTTAATGGTTTACCTATGAAAGCTCACAAAATCTTCCCAAATTCACTATTCGGTCTACTATAAATAATGCTTACAAGCGTCGAACAAGTTTACATGCAATAGGCGCAGTTGTGAGGGTTTCCTGTCAGAGGTTTTTCATCTATAAAGCGCTCATTCTCGAGCGCACTGGAAAGAGTTGAATGTTACATTTTAGAGTGTGGAATCGATTAAAATTCACGCGAAGATACGCCGACCAGCACTTGAGCTTGATGAAGATGTTCTATCTGTGGATTCATGAGGTCAAGGGCTTATTTTCTATATGTGGAAACGCAATAGCAATCGTAGATTGGCGATCCACTTCAGCTCTGTTTCTTGTAGAAAAATCAATAGCAGTAGTGTAGGGAAAACATGTCACATGCGAGCTAATCAGCTCTGAGGACAATCGAGGGCGATGTTAACTTGAGATATCGATAAATTCGGGATATTTAAACTGAGGCGTGCAGCAGTTTACGGTTATTTTCTCAGCGTTTATTATTATGACAAATCACATAATTACGCCTGGCAGTACTTTGTCGGGTGATATTGTACTTCTGTCGTAATTATGATTTACACACATGCACGGGAAATAAAGAAAAGTATCTCCACATAGCTTGTAGTATAGCCTCATTTACGAACAACATGCGAGCGCATACACTGGTAAGACGAACAAATGTGCAAATGTATAAATATCGATAGCAAAAAATAAATAAATAAATAAAAATCTTTTTTTTTTTTTTTACCTTAACGGGTAGTTGCTCCTCTCAGTTGTAGGCTAGCCTTGACCGATGCAGCCGGACGGAGAGCCGCGTTCAATGTGCACGCCACAAATCAAGCGCTTTGGATATCCAAAATTCAGCACCACCGCAATCCTGTCGATACAAAACACCCTTTTCTGCTATCAGCTTTCCTTAAAATTCCTCTTTTTAACGCGAAAGGTCCGCTAGAACTAGCGAAAAGTGTCACGTCAGAAAAATAAGAGCGCGCAACTTGGCTGATGCTGGTTACGCACATCAGAGAGAAGTGTCCTCTCCTTGCGCACGAAAGGAAACCCCGAACCAGCGCTACTCCGGACCGGGCTCACAGCATCCCGAAACCTAAAATTCCACACGACAACATCCTCCAAAAACTTCAACCTTCAGTCAACAACAGTCTGTGCGTAAAAGTGAAAACAGAAAAATCTTCCAAGGCTATGTCCGGTAGTGTCCAGTGCGCGTGTTCTCATCATCAGTTCGCCATTCAGTGTTACCGAGGACGCCGGGGCTCGCGCTCTTGCCGCAGCTCACCGCGCGCGTGTATACTGTGGATAGCCTATGTGAGAGTGAAGTGATTTCCGACCGATTGCGCTCTCGCTCTCCTCTCTCGCTCGCTCGCTCAGTCCCTCATACAAGAACATCATTTTGAATCGTCGAGGGCGGAGCTTTGTGAGACGTGCTTCTGTGGACTCCACAACAAAACCTCATTCGTATTTACCCAAACATTATCAAGTGTCAGTGTTGCCATATCCACTTATTATAGCTTATATGTTCGTTTTGTCACAGGAAAGCTTTTAAATACGAGCAATGGGAAGCTGGGGCTCCAGAACACAGCTGCGGTTTGGCTAAAGTGTGACTAATTACTAATTGCTGCTGTCAAGTACGTTATACAGTTTGAGGCGGTTTCTATATAGATCGTATATCCAAATACAGATACATCCCAACTTTAGTATGCCTTGATCATGGTGTCTAGAATAGCAGTAGCATATTCATAGTGAACAATACTTAAATGACAGCTGTACTACATGGGAAGTTGTTCCTGAAAGAGTTCAATTGTAGGCTACTTACTTTAACAATACCAAAAGTAAATTGTGCTTGCAGCTGTTGTTAGAACACGCTAGGTCAAAAACACATACAGGTCACAGGACAAATGACAACATCAATGTAGTATGGCAACGTAGGCTATTCATACTATAAACAACATGTGTGCTTAATCAACATCAAACAAGTCATAAACCACCGATGAACCACTGGGATTTAAGCATTTATTGAAACTGCATTTGGAAATGGATTTAATCCGAGTCAATTCTTTTGGTCAGGGATGTCACATTTACTTGCCTGTTTCTCTTATGTGATATCTGGCAAGAGGGATACCTACTTAACTTCGCACGCAGAAACTTCGGGATGCTTCTCACGACCACTAGGAATAAACGATTATTTCCGTCCCCTTTTCAACCCGTGTCACGCTGCGCGCGCATCCCTCGTGCAGGTGTTCGCTTCCTCACGCACACCCCCTGTCTGAAAGACATTTTTTATGAAGAAATAAAATTCTACAAACATAACGTCTAAAGTTAAAATATGTTTCTTATTAACAAACATACCGCTGTCGATGTACCATTAAACGGCATTATCCTTTCGCCCGAAACTCAAACACAATCGTCACGCTTGAGAGTTCCGATTGCAAGCACGACTGAGTCATTTACGGCGAAATGCCTCGACTCAGCGCGGTTTTCAATCATTCTCTACTTTATTTAAAATGTATCATCTGCATCAACACACCATGCGAAATGATATTATGTAGTTTATCACGCTGTCATGAGGGCACTAAGTAGGAGGGAGAGGGGGAAAAATCCCAGATAAATAAACGCCAGTGTAGCAGAGCGCAGCAGGAAATGTTCATTGTGCTCTTAGCGGCATCTAGAGGTCACAGGAGGAATAATTATTACACCCACTGTGAGCCAAACTAATACACGTAACCGTATACACGGTGGACAGGAGATAAATTGAACTAAGTGTGCTTACCATTGTACTTTTTCATTCTTTCACAGACAGCTAAGCAATTTCACCATCTGGTTACATCATCGATGCAGGTTTCTAGTTACACGGACGCTGAAATGTAGGAACCTGCAGTAGACGGTTTAGAATTGTTTAGTGGCTAAGTACAGTTTAAAGGTGACACAACAATTCTCATATTCACCGTTTTTTTTTTCTAAGGTTGTAGCAGTAGAAAGCATGCTAAACTGATTTTACCAATTGCAACATGTCCCTGGGACAACATGGCAATTAACCAAATCAGATATGAAGAAGCAGTTTACATTTTTTTTTGTGAAGTTCAGGCTTACCATAAGTGCAGCAGTGTCCGTCATCTCTCATTTCCTCTGATTTTAGGCATTGCTCATGGGTAAGGGTGGGTTTAAGTGCAGAGGTATGGTCGAGACTATATTTTTGCATTAAAATGTTATCCCAGGGTCAACAAAATATGTTGACCTAGTGACACTTTGCACTTGGCAAAATCAAAATCAGGATGTGCTAGCGTAGTTTACAAAATATTTCACCATAAATGTATAGTTTTTTAGTCCTGTAAAATACAAAGACAAAAATGGTGGCTATATATGATGGGGATGACACCTCTGTATCTGTGTTACAAAAAATGTCGCACTCCCTGGTCTTATGTAATGCAAAATTAATATTCTTAAAAGGTGTATCAAAGGCATACGCTGCCAGACCTGTGCTCCAGTGCACACTATCTGCAGTATCTGCTAATACTGGCTCAAAGCAGTATAGAGACATTTGACATTTTGTTCAGTTTATTCAGTACAAGACTTTCTGCTAACCCATGGTCAGAGGTTAGCAATTAGCGAGTCAGGTTAACCTTGGTCACTTCATCTCAAACTAAAGGCAGTGAAAACTCTTTAAAGAGTAGTAAGGTGGCTTTATATACAGATCCGTGGGTCTATTCAGTATTTAACAGTAGGTTGAATAGAAATGAGTTGAACAAGTTTATGTCAGCCTTGATCTGTAGTTGTTTATAGCCTTGGACTGAAAATAACTCTGTTCGAAGTTTATTTAAGAAATTCATTGTAAACTATGAATGCAGAAAGTTACTATTTATATTTACTTGTATATTCATATTGTTATGTTCAGTTGTCTAAGGACATCAGCAAAGTCTAGTCTCTGAACTGAATGTTTTTGAATGTAAAACAAGTTGACTAAAATATTAAATGAGATAAAAGGACCAACCAGCTATTTGCAAATATTCCATCAGCTAAATGACATAAAAGAAAAAAAAAAAAAAAGTGAGAATTTCCATTGCCATTCTGAGAAGAAAAGTAACTTATAATAAAAAAGATAGAATTGTAAGGGAAAAAAAGTTGGATTCTGTAAGAGTAACAAAAATATAATTCTGAGATTCTAAACTCAGAATTCATAGAAAAACATAATTGGAAAATAAAAAATTGCAAAAAAATGAAAACAAAAAGAAATTGCCACGCCCCTGGACCGTTTGTTTTTGTTTTCAGTCCCCATGTGCTCTGTCTCAGTCTGCCCTAGTGTCTGTCAATTGTGTCTTTGTGTTCAGGTGTCTTGTTTAATTAGCGTCATTGTCTGCTCTATTTAAGTTTTGTTTTGTTCAGTTTGTGTTGTCTGGTTATTAACGTTGTTTTGATGTTGTGTGGATTACCCTGTTTGTCTGCTTATCTTGGATATATTAAAGGATTTGTTAGTTGTTGTACTTCTGCCTCTGCCTCCGTGCTTTCACCACGCACACACCGTGACAGAAATGTAAAACAAAAAGTTGCAATCTTTTTTTATTCTTCGGAAGCTGGCTTCCACAGTCTTCTCTAGCCATCCTGCCAAGAGTGAATTACTCTTTTAACTGAGTAGCTGTATTGAAGGAGGTTTGAATCATGATATGATTCAGTCTCTCTTCAAAGCTCAATGAATCAGTCCCCTTCAATGCGACTCGACTGAGTGTGTTAAACTGGCTGATGGACTGTTCATTCGCAAAGCACGGATTGGTCCTTTTGTCTCAAGAGGTAGATTATTTAAATTCAGAGACTTGACTTTCCTCATTTCCTCAAACGAATTACAGGTACAGCACCTGAAATTAGTGCGCTTGCACAGCTGAGCTCAGAGAATGGAAGCCTCACACTTTTCCAGTAAAAAAAGGGATTGTTTCCTCTCTGTATAGCCAGGAACAAGAGGATTATTTGCCACCAGTAATAGCATGAAAATTAGGACTTTGTCATTCAGTGAGATGAAATTGGACATTTCCTTGTCCGGACAGTAATTTTAGAGGAACGTGAGGGCTTCCCGTCCTTTTTGCCATTCAGGTGTTTAGAAGTCTGTAATTAATTCACATCACTTTGAAGCATGACAGACTTCGGAAATGAAGGGGTTTGCCTTATGATCAGAGATGTATGTCTTTTGACAATAACTGGACAAACAAATGCACATGCTCTGACAGAGAAAAAATGCAGACGCACAGAAGTCACACTTGTGGATGAAGCCACAGGCAGCAGGAAGTGCTTTGAGTAATCCGTACTAATGAGATGGTGTATCTGCTTACTGTCAGAAAAATTAAGATGGGCACACACACACACACACACTGCGGAGCTCAAGTTTTCAGCTACACACCTTGCTGACTCATTTTGATGTACCTCACAACCACACACATACGTTTTTGCCCTTTGACTCCAATTTCAGCCTAATTTCGATTCCGGTCCATGGTGAGCTTTGACTCTTTGGTATGGGGGAGAAGGCAAAGCAGGCATTAGAGATTTGAATCAGGGGGAAAAAAATGCCTAATTTAGCACTGGCCCATGAGATAAGAGCTCTGTCAGCTTATCATAGAACAAACAACCATCAAACCCGATCCCCCTGATACGCCACTGTTATTAACTCCAACAAGAGGATGAATAATTCAACATGTTAATCTCTCTCAACACACACTCACGCTACCACACATTAACATTTCATTTGCAAACACATGTGAATGCATGGACACAGGCAGGCGCATCTGATGATAATGTATATCTTTGTGTACTTCTGAGTTGCCTCACAAGTGTTTATGTAGATATATGTTTATATGGTGTTGAAGGAGTGGACACTTCTGGTAGGCGTGTGCCGTTGTGAGCCAGATGAGAGGGACGGGCGTATGTCACAGCTATAATTATACATGCTGGAAAGATCTTACTGAAGGTGAAGTGTGTCTGGTGCTGGTAATGGTGCTGAAATTACGTGATTTGCCTTCTTTTAAGCAAACACGACATGTAAATAATGACTGTTTCCAAACACTTTTCAAACACTCCGCCCGTCTTTCGTTGTTTGGACAAGTGCAGATGTCCACACCCAGGTGGGTCACTCAAACCAGAAACTGCATTGAGGTAAGTTCAGTCTATTCAGTGTAAGGGATATTTTAAAGTCTGCTAAATTAAAGCCAGCAGTTTGCCATTTCAAGTCTGAGCTGACAAAGACATATTAATATCCGTTTCTGAACATGGTGATTGCATTTATAGTTAATCAACATCTCATTATACATCTTTTTCTGTTTTTTCTGTTATTGTAACTTGCAGTAAGTAATTTAATTATCGTCATCACGTGGCTATTGATAATCTTTCAGACAGATATTTACAGATACATTCTGAGTTTGTATATACATGTGTTATCATATTACCACCAGATTCCTTATATAAATATTATTTTCCCGTCAGTGCACAGAGTTTTTCTTTAGATGTTATTAACCAGTCCTATGCACTCAAAAAAATATTTAGGCCCAATTCATAGGATTTATGTATTTTAATTGCATGTAGAATTTCCATCCATTTTGATTGCATATTTTTTAACCTAAATGAACTAATAAACTTTATGTTGTGCAAATTTGCCAACCTTATGTAAATGAAACAAGTAAATTCAATTTGGTTTAAATGCATAAGAAATATGTATTATTAGATAATAAACTCAATGTACTGAAAATGCATAATATTTACATAATTTTTATTAATCAACCCGATATATTTAATATTTTAATCCTACCACAACTAATCACACTAAAATCTACACGAAAAAGAACAGCAAGACCA
>JAUMHP010000016.1:3372450-3386707 GCA_032361065.1 Enteromius trimaculatus
TGACTACAGAGACCGTCTCTGCATTTGATAAATAAAGTTTAATTCTCGTCATTATACATTACCATCACTCTGTTGTTTTATTTGATAATGTGCAGTGCTTTGCTACAATCTGTATTGTTAAAAGCGCTATATAAATAAAAGTGACTTGACTTGACTTTAACTGTAATACATTATATATTACTTGTTACTGTTATTTAAAAGTAATGCCTTACATTACAAAATTACTGATTCAAAATTGTAATGCGTTGCATGACTCCTGTATTACTTTTGAATTACTTTCACCAAAATAACTACAGAGAGCAATCCGTCAGCACAGATGAAGAGTTCATGGCCACTTAGTCGCTACTTTAAAAAAAACAAAGCTCCAAGCATTTTTTTTTTTCTAAATTTAAACTTAATTTAAAAAAAAAACTAAATTAAATATAATTATTTTGCCATTCCACAAAAAACCGAACCCTTTTATTAGATGAAACAGTATAAGCTGTTTTGGTAGAAGGAAAAAAATACGGGGTTGGGCCACTGGCCAGTGCGAGCCTGGCAGAGCTAATAGCCTCAGACCTGGAACACAGAGGACAAAATCATGCCACTGTTGGGCAAGTAGCCTCGCGACACTTCTGTAAAATCTGCCCTAAATATGCCTTCACTTGACCACGTCACACATACAAGGTTACGCGAGAGAGATTAATTAAATAAATCGCTCTACACATACTGTATATATTAGAAGCTGTCCTTTAGTACACCACACATGGATAATAACTGACCACGAACAGAAAATAGAGCTGACTTGCGGCATTTTTTATATGTTAATATCTTGTGTCTTGCTGTTTTTTGAACAATAAAAATTGCGGCTAACAATGTGTTGTAAGGCAAGCATTACTGAGCATGTACAGAGTAAAATAATACTGAACTTGATTAGTAATGCCTTACACTACTGCGTTACAACAAAAAGTAATATATCACTGTATTGTATTACTTTTGTAATGCGTTACGCCCAACACTGATCACCAATACAGATGAATTTGAGATGTATGCTAATGATCAGTCTAATCTGCCTCTGCTGACCACTTACTGTGCGATTGAATCATCAGACTGTGTAAACAGGATCTTATATAGCAAAACGTTTATTTCTGAGTGGTTTTCAGCTCATTTTAAGTTTGTAGAAAACACTGAAGGTAAGTTTAGCGGGATCAAGAGCTCATCTCACTTTAACCTTCCTTTGCTTGGTGTTGCCAGTCTCAGTTTCTACCAATGATGAAACTTACCAATGTTGATGGAAGTTTCTGTAATTACAAGACTCTGTGAGACACAAGTCTCTGTGTTTTTCGGAGCACAGACCAGCACGGGTAATGGGACAGCGAGAGTCAGCGTTGGCTTGCCTGTGGGTAGTTAAGGGCAAGAAGCAAGCAGACTGCCTGATTAGGTGTAGCTGCAATAAGAGCTGAGGGAACTAGTCACAGTGCTTCATGGGCATGCCGTGCTCCTTCGCTAATGGATATCATTAGCCTTAGCCGACACACCGCCCACAGCCTGTTTATTAGCACCCATTACACCACCATTGCCCCACAGCCCTATGCACTAGCAACCAACCCTACAAACCAAACGGTGTTTGTGTGTGTGTGTGTGACTGTGAGCAGTTGTGGTTTTTGTACATGTGTGAGTGTGTTTGTGTGTGAGCATAAAAGAGAGACAAATAGGTCTGGAAGATGTTTTGCCAAATAAACACAAGAACATTCATCAGAAGATTCAATTAAAATTTTGCAAGGAAATTTCCTTCAAATGTGAAAAACAGGTCATGTGAGCTCTGACGGCATCACTCTCTGGTTCCTGTGCTGTCAGGATTGTCAAGATAACTCATTTTGCTTTTGCAGATGTATATTTTAACAGTTCCTGCATACTTTTTCTCCGTCGGAATTTGAGTCAATTCATAAATCAGTGAGGAAGACATTTCTCTTAGTCAATTTGTGCTGGGGTTCAGCTATATTGTATAAATTGATTTCATTTTACGTTAGGGTATTTTACGTTGAATATGGCAACAAATTAATTCATTTAAAAAAAACAATTATCAATGTTAAGCATCACAATTACTGATGTGATTGTATACATGTAAATTTGACATTATTTTGTATGACAAAGCTAATAAATGACTTCTGATATGATATTTTAGTTTATTTTGAAAGTTTTAAATGAGGCCAAATATTAGAGGTTTTTAATCTCTAATTTCAGTTATGATATTACAACATACCGTTCAAGTTCAAGTTCAAGTTCCTTCTTTCTGGGTTAGATAGCAAAAAAGTATTGTATCCACCAAAATTATAAAATTAATCTGAATAAATAAAACTACTTTGAAGTAGTTGTAAAATACATGTATGTATATAGGTGATAGTTTGTGCCACCAGCTTTAGTAAATTGATTTAACCATTTTATAGATGTAATTACATGGTTACTGTTAAACTTATACACCAAAGCCGCAGACATGATGTTGTAGCTGTTCTTTCTTGAATCAGTGTTTGCCTATTGATACTATTTCAGCTAAAATATATTTTCCTAGACTGTTCTGTTCAAACGAAACTCATGTTGGACAGATGGCATCTCTGCAGGCCTTAATCTGCAGTAAAAAAAAACAAAAACGTTAAGTAAAGATTTGCATATTTTTGTTTGGTGCTGAGGGACTAGGCATGGTGAAAATAAATGCAAACACTAACGTGCAATATTCTCACTATTATACTTACTGTATAATTAACCATTCAAAACGTGAATCATAATTTCGGAAATAGAATGTATGGATTATAACATGATTTCGACAGATAATGACATGAGCAGGATATTTTTGCATGGCTATTTGTATAGCTTGGCATTGTGAAGCTGTTCAAAATTCACTTGGCAGCAAGGAGGTGAGCATAGTGTCAGTGCTATATATCTTTCTCTCACTTTCCATCTGTTTTTCCTAATTCATCCCTCCTTCCAAAGTGGCAGTAATTGTAATCTTTTTGGAGAAAACGTGAATGTGCCTGGTAACCGCTTGCCACATTCAGCAAACTCTGCATACGCATGATGCTGTACTGCCTGCGGTGCTGCTGCTTGTGTATTTGAATTTGCACATTTGGACACAGAGCATGTTTAAACAAACAGGGGAAAATGGCTTTTTGGCCCATTTCCAATGCAGAAATAAAATGTGCAAAATCTTGCACGCTAATCTGACATTGCACTGCATCATATTTGTAACGAAGGAGAGCAGGAGGCGTGCGGATCCAAATTCAAACTTATTTATCATAATACACAGGGTTAAACAAGCAGGGTTGATTCATAGCAAGCAGGTATATCAGAGGTAATCACAAGAATATACTTTGAAATATTTGTATGCAATACATATTATATATATATATATATATATATATATATATTGTGGCGAGGCTGCCGCCTCCCCCCTTATGCCAGCGCCACCAAATACCTTTTCGCCGCCCTTCTCCAGGCTCCCAACTGGAGTGGGTGTGTGGGGAGGAGGGGGGTGCAGGAGTGAGCTAAGTTGGCGGTACTAAATGAAGCCACATCACTGCTGCTGTTAAAAGCTGAGCACGCCTCTACTCGAGAGAGACCGGTCTCTTCCCCCGTGCATACATGCTTGTGTCCTCGTGGGTTCAGGAACGAGACGGAGGGAGATCGCTACGCTGTCGGAGGAGAAAGACACTCCTTAAATGACACCCAGACGCATGACAGTGACAGCACAGACTTGCACCCACCTCTGCCCGGGCCGTGGAGGCTCCCTGCGAGATACGGGAGCAGCTAGATGACAACAGACTCTGCCCCTTCTCTGGACCCTCTTCCCTCAACACTCCAAGACCTTCACATCCTTAGAAGCACCAGAGGACACCAGTTCCCCTTTTATTTTGGACACTTTTTCTCTCTTTTGAACACTTTTTTCTGTATTTTTGTCAATAAAAAGCCTCTCCAAGGTCTGTCGCCACTCCCACTGTGTCTGTCGTTGGCTCCTCGCGTGACAATTGGACCGGAGGACCAGGGGAAGAGTGCCTCCCAGACATAAATGGGTAAGTGACTTAAAGCCTATAGTCATGCCCTGTTGCTGGTTGAGGCCATCAGTTAACTCTGTCCCAGTACCATCGTCGAGCGAGAGGGTGGCCAGCCCGGAGAGGTACCCCTGCCCCACCCACTCCGACCGTATGGAGCCTGTGATAGGATGGTAGCACTCCTGCGTGGGCGGCGACCGTGCGACGGGGTTTTCCTGGGGGGAGGGAATGTGGCGCCCTTTTCCAGGCTCCCAACTGGAGTGGGTGTGTGGAGAGGAGGTGTGCAGGAGTGAGCTAAGTTGGCGTCGGTGGTGAGGCACACCTAAACTAAATGAAGCCTAATCAACGCCGCTGTTAAAAACCGAGCACGCCTCTAGAAGCATAATGAGGACACCATTTCCCTTTTATTTTGGACACTTTTTTTCCCTTTTGAAAACTTTGGAAACGCGTGACAGTATATATACACAAATTATTATTTTTTATATATTTATATATATGTATGTTTGTATGAATACAAGAGTACTGTTGTGATTTCAATGACTGGTCTTACTTGGCCTTACAAACCAAAAACATTTTTGACACTCAGTAGAAGAGAATTAAACTGGAAATGAATACCACACAAAAAATGGATACTTACCAACTTGTGCAGGAAATACATAGCATCACACAAATAGGAATAAATAACACCTCGCAAAGAAGCACACGGACAGCATGAAGTATAATATGCCCCTCACACCTTTGTTTAAGAGTAGACAATTAAAGAAACTAGGTCACTGATTATTGAAACACCGCTTGCACAGAGATGTATTGGTGACATCTGTTATTGCAAAAAAATAGAGTATCTGTCTTTGAGTCATGAAAGATTGAAAGAAACAATCAATCAGTAGGGCATATGAATAGGGTAATGTGTCCATCTAATGGGGAGGATTTTTGTATTTCAATGTTTTCAGTCATCTTTTGTCTTACACATTTGCTGGTCTGAGATCAATTCATCAGATCTTATTGTTCCCACAAGAATCATGTTTGATAAATTAACTAGACATAACCAGACTTAGATTTTTAAAGACAAAATTGCCTTCTCTACAGAAAACCCAACATACATGTGCATTCAGAATGAGGTAAATGATTTAAAAAAACTGAGAGTGCCCTGAGAGAGAGGAGCCCTCACTGTTGCACTGTTTTTGTGTCTGTTTGTTTTCAGCATTAATTAGCCATTAAAATGCGCTTGAGCTCTATTGTCTATGAATGAGTTTTTTAAAAGCGCACTCCTGAGAGTCCCACAATCTGAATGAAACAGATGTCAGCCACTCGCTGCCTCCCACCACTATCAGCTCCACCAGCAAGCCCTGTCTTCATGGTTAAAGAACAAAAAATATATATTTAAAATAACAAAGATACTGAGTAAACACTGAACACAACAGGGCACCCACCCACATTAAACAAATTCAAACTTTGTTCAGACGAGAGCACTTGAAATAGTTTGTGGAGGGTTTTTCAACCTGACATTCAATACAACCGTCCTGAGTTCTGAAGAGAATGTTCTGTGGTTTAAGAAAGGCTCTGATGCAATATGAACAGTGTTGGGAAGCTGCTTTGAAACTGTAGCTTGTAAAGATACTGGCTACTAATAATATAGTTAAACTAAAGTCAAGCTGCTCTTTTGAAAAAAGCTGTGAACCATGCTATAAGCTACTAGCAGACAATACTGTATTTTACATTGATCTTTCATGTTTGTGTGTGTGTGTGTGCACTCAGAAAAAAAGGTACAAAAGCTGTAACTGGGTCAGCACAATCCCAAAAAGTATTTTTTTTTTTCTTAATACTTTTTAGTTACGCTTACTGTACATACTGATGCATATCTCTAAGGGGCCAAAATTGACCCTTTATGTGGAAAGATGTACTGTAGCTTTTGAGAAGGTACTTTGCCAGAGACAGTGGAGAGAGAAATTGTGTGAACTGATATGCATTATATTGTATTTTATTATAGTAAATTTTGGGGACCTTGTGGGGACATATTTTAGTTGTTCATGATGAAACAAGCTTACACAATAAACAAAATGAAGTAAAAGTCTAAAACACGCCTGTAGTTTTGGGGGTAGGTTTGTGTAGGGTTAGGGTAAGGGGATAGAAATTACAGTTTGTACAGTTTAACAAAACTTACCCCTAACCTTATAAAATATGTATGAATTGCCGTGAGATCGGGCTGAAATGTCTGTGTGTGTGTGTTTGCTTGTGCATTTGTATTATTTATGCCTATGGTTCTCAACTGGTTTGGCCTTGGGACCCACATTTCCCCATGGTCTATATATAGTATATGTAGGGTACATATATAGTCGCTAGTTTTTGGTAATGCAGTTAAACTGGTATGGTATGAGCCACCATCTTTTAAAGGGGTCATACAAAGCCACTTTTCCACAAGGTAATATGATTCTTCAGGGTCTTAATGGAAAGTCTGTAATGTAGTTTGTTCAAAAACAGCTCTTATGAAATCACTCTGTTTTGTGTCCTTCCCCTTTAAATCTTCACGAGCTCTGACTGATGAAGGCTCACTCAGGGCGGGTCTGAGGTAAGACACCAGTTCAATCTGTGTGACACACTGCTGTCAATCAACTATTGTGGGAGGGGCCTCTGGACAATGGCGCAAGTGAGAAAAGGGAAACCATTTACAAAGATTGTAAAACAACCACTGATTGGATTTTTTAACATTATAGGATAGTTTTGTACAGACACGAATAATGTACATTTCAGTTAAGACAACTTATACGAGTGGTTGAACCTCTAAATGACCCCTTTAAAATATAAGTCTTGCAAAAGAAAATATTTAGATTTAAAGTTTTTGTCGCTGATGTCTTTTTTGGGCCGTACACTCTGTGACCCACAAGTTAAGAAACACTGATATAGACTACCACTACCAAAAGCTTTGTGTCACTATTACAAATGCCACTATTTAGAAAGTTTGAACAGATGTTTTCTGACAGAGTATAAGCTGTAAAGGCAGAGCCCTATTCTGGAAATGTTTTAAAACGATATAACAATTGATCTTTTGAGTGTTCTGATCTGAAACTTCACAGACACATTCTGGGGACACCTAAGGCTTATATTGTAATAAATGGGCATGACAGGTCTTCTTTAAGTTAGTAGCATTTCAATGTTTAGTTTATTAACAGCCAATAATAAATATAAAAAAAATACAGATTTTCTTTTATCAAACAGCATCCAAAACAATCTGAGAAAAATACTGTACTGTATGTATTATATGTATATATGTGTATATATATATAAAACAACCAAAAAAGCAGTTCCCTTTCGTCATTTCACTCGTACTGCGTCTGCTAAGACGCATGGGGAAAACTCCTTTTTCCCCCTAACTGAAGCCTATTCTAAAACGCAGTTTTATTATTTACTAAACCTGCACGGTATTGGCCGCTTTATTGGAGACTTATTTTTAACCAATGGGCAAGGCCCCTCGAACGGCGGGCCGATGCCGTCGATCATGGCGTGATGTCTCTGCTCCAATGACAGCAGGTGGCGCCATGGTGGTGTGATGGGGCATTTCCCAAGCTTATTTAAGGCCCGGGACTGTTAGCCATCTTCATATCATTCTCCTTCAGCTACGAAATTCTTTGCTGTCCCTGACTGGAAGCCTGAATCTGCAGCCGGAAACTTCTCCCCTTCCACTATACAGAAAGAGCTATTTACTTCACTATGCGCTGCTCCACCTGTGGTTCCAGGATGCCGCCTGATGACGGACATCACGACTGCATCTCCTGCCTGGGAAAGGACCACGCAGAAGCCGCCTTCGTTGGACCGGACTGCACAATGTGTGAAGGCCTCTCTATGGCCACTCTTCGTGCCAGGCTCACGTCCTTTTCAGGACGCAAGCGACAGCGGGGCCGAGGACGGCGCCCCGAGTCAGATGACATCAAGCCAGCCAAGCTCCCGCGTGTCTCATCACCTCGGGAGGAAGAGATTCCCGTCTCTGTACACCTCGGAGGAAGCCCGTCCCTCTGCTTCGGTGAGCGACCTGGTTTCCTTTGGGGTATCAGACGACGAGATGCTGGAGGACGCATCTTTGGCTGCCTCGGATGTGGATGAGCTGCTGGGCTCGGATGACCCCGCCCCATCTGCTCCATTGGAAGCCAGCTCAACAAAGCCTAGTGGGTATGCCGAGCTAGGACTGGTCTCCTCCGGGGGAGCCTGTGAGAAGCAGGCTCGATGAGTGATACCTGCTGGGGCCGTCTCAAGCCCTCCTGTCAGCGTTCCACTCCCTTCTTCCCGGAGGTCCATGACGAGCTCACCAGATCGTGGAAGTCACCGTACTCCGCCAGGGTGAGGAGTAAAGCCTCCACCACCTTCGCCTCCCTCGACGGTGCAGAGGGAAAGGGGTACGAGACGCTGCCGCCCCTCGACCAGACAGTTGCCGCCCACCTCTGCCCCCCCGTCTTCAGCTGGATGGAAGACGAGACCAGCTCACCCGTCGAAGCCCTGCAGGACCACGTCTGCGTTATTTTACTGGCTTACTTTCCAGCTTCAGTTATAGCCAGACAAAACTACACTCTGAGTTTCACTCACAAACGCTATATAAGTGCGTTATTATCTGAACAAGCTCCCTTCTGTAAAACGAGCTATTCGGAGTCATTTTCGCTTTAGGCTACCTGCACTGCTGTCTTCTCAGCTTCAAATAAACAAACTCTGAGCTATCCGGCGCCGCCGGCTCATCAGCGAGTGTATTCACCCCTGCCTTCGGCTGCGCTGTAAGGCGCTAATACTTTTAACAGCTCTCGGACCAATGAGAGTTACTATGACTTGTGCTTGCTGGCTGCTGTGTCCCACATCAGTCACTGCCTGGTTACAAACACAGTAAACGCGCTCAGATCCAGCCCAAAATGGACCAGGCTGGAGAGTGCTATAATCACATGTCAGGGCTCTTTCACTGTTTGACCGCCTTGCGCTCAAAAGGGACAACTCGCATGTGATGACTTCACTTGCATATTCTATTACCTGGCCGCGTTACTGCCATGGGTATAGGCTCTTAAGCCTCCAAGTCATTGGACAATGGTGCTTGTGACGTAGGTGGCCTCGGGTTTCCCCTAGGTCCGCTCACAGGCTTCAAGATTCCAGACCTTATAGCACAGCGGGATTATACTGTGTTCTCCATGCGTCTTAGCAGACGCAGTACGAGTGAAATGTCGAAAGGGAACGTATAGGTTACTTGCGTAACCACTGTTCCCTGAGACATGGAACGAGTACTGCGTTCGGGGCCGTGCTATGAGAGGCCGTTGCTTCAGTCAAACTAACCTGAAGATGGCTAACGGTCCCGGGCCTTAAATAGGCTAGGGACACGCCCCATCACACCACCATGGCGCCACCTGCTCATTGGAGCAGAGACATCACGCCATGGGGTGTGGTCGATGGCATTGGCCTGCTGTTCGCGGGGCCTTGCCCATTGGTTAAAAATAAGTCCCCAATACAGCCGCCAATACCATTCAGTTTTAGTAAATAATAAACTGCATCTTAGAATAGGCTTCAGTTAGGGGGAAAAATCCCCATGCATTTCCCCATGCGTCTTAGCAGACACAGTACTTGTTCCATGTCTCAGGGAACAGTGGTTATGCAAGTAACCTATATGTTTTCTTACATGAAGCTTTAGAAATTAGTCTCTAGAATACTAAATCCATATAGATGTTGGTTGCTCTATGAATACAGCAACTTTATGAAGTTCACAAAGCATTCACAAAGTCTATCAATGCAGAACCAAAGAGGCAGCATTACTCCTGTCTACCGTTCCACCGTTTGACAAGATGCCAGCGGTTCCAAGCAGAGTTTAAATCTCACTCTTGTAACAATCCGATAATAATTATCTTTCCTGGATGAGCCATACAGCAGCTGAAATGACTGCTGGTGGGGATCGAAGTGTAGAGTAAATTAAACGAATTGATCAGAATAACTGAGCTGCACAGGGGTTCAACCCCCAATGCAGAAAGGGGCTTTTTGGCACCACAGCCATAATGGCGACATTGAATGCTTCAGAATTGTTATTGTTTTTTTCATCCAAGAAAAAAGAAGCGAAAAAATTTAACTGAACATTTGTTCCATGCTTCCTGATTAGTTAACTTGAATAAAATTCTTTAATTGCTGGGAAGAGATGAGATTAATGGTCGCGGCAGCTTGTGTGCATTCTTTTTTTTTTTTTTCTTCCAGACACATCCTTCCAATTTGGAGTAAAAAGCAATCTGATGCCATTTAATAGTATCCAAAATAAACATATGAAACATTTACATATGAAAATCAATGCTAATTAGCCATATCCTTTTTTGGTATGTTTCCTCTCGCAGTAGATTGATATTCTGAAAACAAGAGACATATTAGTGAGGGTGTACTATTGTCAAACAAGACATGATTGCAAAGAAAGAAGAAGATAATGAGGCGATGTGAGATGAAAGATCTTCATGTGTCACTTTACATGGTGGCCACAAGAATTGAGCTGTGCAAGAAGTCTCCTCATAGCCCTTTGATGTCATATCATTTTGATTGTTTTTAAACTTTTTTTTTTTTTTTTTTTTTTTTTTTTTTTATGTGTGTGTGGTTATATTTAGATATTTTTCTCATTGCAACACCTTACACCATTTCACATATGCATGAGTGAGTTTGAGTGAGAGCCATGGGTTAAGGGATGTTTTAGTTAATCTTAAACATCACCAGGAGATAGATCTGTTTTTCTTTTAAGCAGGTAGAGTAGGTAAGAGTCATGGATCAACAAGCGGAATGTGTTTTACTTGCTTTAAGAGGAGAAAAACTGGGGTATTGGGGGGGGATTAGATTTAAAATTAAACTAGAATGAAAAAAAAAGCAGTCATAAGTATTAGTAGACTTGTCTGTTTAAAATATTCTAACACTTTATTTTGGAAGGGTCTACAACATACAACATATTGACTATGAGAAACTTTACTAACTAACAGTATTGTAATGAATCCGGTCTTGTGTTCATATTTCTGCTTATATTTTGGATATCCTGATATCCCTGTTTGCCCTGTTTTGACTATTGTTTGTCTACCTGGATTATCTCTCTGTTCTGCCCCTCTGGATTATGTTTGCCGTGCATTGACCCTTGCTTGTTTACTGGACTTCCTTTTGATTATCTTCTATGGTTCTGTTTGCCATTGTCTGACCCTCCTCATTGTTAATAATGTCATGGAATAAAGCTCTGCAATTGGATCCTCATGGCTCTCTTTGCACTGGCTCAATTACAAGTAGTAGACATTAGTAGACATTTGTAATTACAAATAAGTTTACGCAGCAGCAGTATTTCTTACATGCTCTGCATGTTTGTGACTGTACTTTGGCATTCTAAGTACTTGCTCTGCCACGGCAGCATAGCAGATCTATTTGACCAAGATCAATAACATTTACATTGTCATGTATATTACCATGCTAAACTAACTAACTAACCAACCAAATCCCTTTTGGAACATTTATTTATAGTATAATGTTTAGTTAATATGAAGTTTTCATTCCTGTAATGGTCACCGGTTTGTTGTGAATGTCCAGTTGTTTTATGAATCTTTTCTTCATTAAATTTAAACACAGGTCACACTGTGTTTGCTATATAAAAGAAATTACATCTACAAAAAAGAAAGAAAGAAAAAACAACAACATCACTGCATACACTGCATATGGCCACACACATACTTAAGGATTGTTAATTAATATGTCACGTTTTTATTGAGTTTGACTTCTTAGTTGAAGTGAAGTCCTGTTTTTATTAGCTGGTGATAATAAAGCAGCTGTTCATGTACAATCAGCTAAATATCATTTGAAAATCTCAAACAAACAAACAAAACAAAAAAAAAAAACAGTTGAAAAAAAGCAAATAAGTAGGGCTCCAAGTAAATGTTTTGTATCTGAATAACACAATAATTCAGCAGCCGTTATAGCATGCTATATAAGTGGTCATGGGTTAAGTGTTTGTGAAACCAAACAAAACTGGCACTTGTGATTTGAGTTTTCCTGCACAATGATTGCATTATGTTGAGGAGCCTGGTGCAGCAGGGGTGAAGAGACACGCTACGCTATTTTAAGAGGTGGATGGGTGATAAGTGCTAGAGAGCGTGTGCGCAATTCATTTCTGCGCTTGACTGTCCTTCACAGGAAAAACAAAATGTAGCAGATGTGCGATTACTCCCGTATTTGACAGGTGCATGACAAAAACACATCCTCTGTGCCAGTGAAAGTTTATTTGTGTGATTGATTGTTTATTTGTGTCTTTGTGCAGTGGCCTTCATTTATATAATGGTTTTAGCTTTTAAGCTTTTAGCTTTATATAAATATATACTGTATATATATATATATATATATATATATATTGTTTTGTTTTCTATAACCTGCAAATGTCCTGAATAGTAATTGAAAACAAAGGATTGATTCTTGATTCTGAGTACTCTGATGTTCAGCGTTTCTCTGTGGCAAAACATTTTGAGCACGTCTATATAGTACGATTTCATTTTGTAGAAACATAGGGGAAAAAAAACGTAACATGTAAATAACACAAGAAAAAATAAGCTTGTATTTATCTTTCTTTTGCACTTCAGTTAATGTTAATAATTTATCACTCATTGTTCATGTATTGATCACTGTGGTGTGAGTAGACTTCACAGTAACACTTTAGATGTGATGTCTGTGACAACAACATTAAACACTAGGCGAACATTATCTATTTCCTACTTTCTTTTTCAAGTAAAACCATATACTTGTAACCTATGAATCAGGGTCAGAGTCCATGTTTAACACTTAACATCAATAAAAAAAAGTCAAGCAATATTCTTTGCTCCATTATTTATTTATATGTAGTCAGTGATTGATTTTGACTAGCATGTGCTAAGGTGTGATTACTGCCTTTTAATTAGGTTCCCTGCCTTGTTGTAGACACAGAGGATTTACTCTATATAAACACACCCTTCAAACAATTAACAAAGAAGTCGACACATAAGCCCAGCTACCTTTAGCCTCCATGAGACAACAATGATTTTTTTTTTTTTTTTTTTTCTCGCCAATGAGGCTTGACGAATCTTTTTTCATATGCTGTAGGTTTTCCTCATTAAATCTTAATGCTTTAAAACTGTTAGTGCATGCATTTCTTCAGAGTCCTCATAAGTGTGTGTGCTCCAGATGCAGTCATCTTTGAAAGTCTGGCCACAGATGAATCGTTTGGCACTGGTCTCACAAGTTCCTTTTGTCCTCCCCATTGCAACTGTTCAATTATCTTTTTTATTATTATTATTAGTTGGTGAAGAGAGTCTATGCAAGATGACTTGTTGGGATAGGGTTGGAGGAGATGCCTGGTTTCCATCTAAGGATAAATGCAGTACTGGATAACAAGCTCTACGTTGCTTACTGTGTACTGTATCTGTGTTAGGACATGGCTTTGGGCACATCTTCCCTCATTTAAGTTTCCTTGCTCTGTGCAACGTTTTAAAAATGAAAAAAAAAAATAAATAAAAAAACTTTCCATAACATCTATATTCAGTCTCTAATGGCATGTCTCTTGCCCAAGCAGTGGTTCCAACATGCTTTAAATCCACCTCCATTGTACCAGTGCTGAAACACTGTAGCCCAACATGCCCGAATGACTACCGTCCTGTAGCACTCACGCCCATCATCATGAAGTGCTTCGAGCAGTTAGTCCTGTCACATCTGAAGGACTCTCTCCCACCTATCCTGGACCCACACCAGTTTGCCTACAATAGAAGCACAGATGATGCAGTCTCCATAGCACTGCACTCTGTATTCACACACCTGGACAATAAGAACATTTACGCACAAATGCTGTTTGTTGACTTCCTAGCATTCAACACTGTCATACCCTCCAAGCTAATTTCCAAACTCAGAGACCTAGGCATTAACATCTCACTATGTAACTGGGTTATGGACTATCTGACCAACATATCACAGCATGGATCCAACTCCATCATCAAGATTGCAGATGATACTACGGTGATCGCTCTCATCAACAACAACGATGAGACTGCCTACAGGGAGGAGGTCCAGCATCTGGCCACGTGGTGCAAAAACAATTACCTGCTCCTTAACACCACCAAGACCAAGGAGCTCATAGTGGACTTCTGGAAGGAGAGAAGAGGCTCACATGATCCCATCCACATTAACGGGATGGCTGTTGAGCCTGTGTCATCCTTCAAGTTCCTGGGGACACACATCTCGGAGGACCTAACCTGGACCAC
>JAUMHP010000016.1:3397328-3409566 GCA_032361065.1 Enteromius trimaculatus
TTACGATGTAACGAGTACACCGTGTGTTAAGGGGAGTGTTCCTGGTTCTGGCTGATCTAATTAATGCAGCCTAACAACCCTTTAATGGATTTGATTAATAAATGTGCATCAGTGTGTAATGTGTAAGCCAGAGTAAAGAGATGTGTCTTTAATCAAGATTTAAACTGACAGAGTGTGCCCGCCTCCCGAACAGTGTTAGGTAGATTTTTCCAGAGTTTGGGTGCTAAATAAGAAAAAGATCTGCCACCCGCAGTAGATCTTGATATTCTAGGTATTACCAAATGGCCAGAGTTTTGAGAACGCAGCAGACGTGGAGGATTTTAGATTTAGATATGTTCTTAAAATTGAAAAATGCAGTTTTACAGATACTAGAAACATGGCTTTCAAATGAAGGATTGCTATCAAAATGCACACCTAGGTTCCTAACTGATGAAGAAGAACTGACAGAGCACCCATCAAGTGTTAGAATGTCTTCTAAATTATTACCTGTGGGTTTTTTAGGTCCGATAATTAATACCTCTGTTTTGTCAGAATTTAACAGTAAGAAGTTACTTGACATCCAAATTTTTATATCAAATTGTTCAGAAGTTCTATTTCAAACAAATGATTCAAAAGTTTAAAAATACATGAACATAATAATATATAAATCATAAAAGACTGGAGTAATGGCCATCACAAGAATAAGTTACATTTTAAAATATGTGACCCTGGACCACAAAACCAATCTTAAGTAGCATGGGTGTATTTGTAACAATAGGCAACATGCAATTATACATTGTATGGACCAATATGTTACATTTTTCTTTTATGTAAAGATCATGTTCCATGAAGATATTTATCAAAAATTAATTTTCCAACGTTTCCTAATCGTTAACAATAGTAATAATCCCCATGTTCCATATATATCCATGCAAATGGGCCATCATAAACAAACAAAATACAACATACAGATGTCAGTTTAGCCAAACTTTTCCTTTAAAACAAACAAATAATGTCCAATTCTTACTTGAGCTGCAGTAAGGACCCAAGTGCATGGGGGGTGCTGTTGGGGTGCCTTACAGCAGTACACTCCTCTTATCCTGGCCCAAAACATTCTTAACACAGCCATGGCAGAGACCACTGAGGAATACAGGCCATTCGCAGCACAGCTGTCCAATGTTTACCTCACCATCCTGGCCCTCTTTTGCTTCAAACTTTTCGTTAGAATTACTCTTAATCTACTCACGCACTTCTACATCATCAAAGGCAACCGCAAGGAGGCTGCCCGGATTTCAGCTGAGTTCTATGATAATGGTCAAGGGCATGGTAAGTAGAGCATGCACTTACATCACTGCACACCACTTGGGTAGCAGGAGTGTGGATTTAATTTCCTATCACCAGCATTTTGCCCTTTATGATCGCCCGTTTGCATGGATATAAATGGAACACGGGGAATGTTACTATTGCACAATGGTTTTCCTGCAATGTAGCTTTATTTATGATAGCTGCCATTGCAACAGGGAATTTAGTTTTACACTGTGGTATTTTATATATGCTTTTTCAAACACTATGTGTCATGTCTTCATTCCAAAGCACATTCTTAAGATCCATATTTGCGCCTTCAGTACCTACGATCACTTGACCACAGATTCTAAACATGCAACATCAAGCACACGGAGGATCACTAAGTGTGCTTGCGACGTGAAGCCCAGGAATGGCTGCCAGGCTGTTTACAGTGTTGTATAAATAGAATTGAGGCCATGCACCCCCCCCTCCCCTTTGACTATACAAGAAACGCAGTTATCTTGAGTCTATCAAGCTCTTGTGCAGCCAGACGCATGTCTGCTGGATTTTGAGCAGTGCAGCCGGGCCGTATAAACAGCAGTGTGGGCTTTTGGTGTAAACAAGTTGTCTCGCAGAGCATCTCAGAAAACAGCTTCTCCAAAGTTAAGATCAGGGGGAGAGGAACAGAGACGGGTGATAGTCACAGGGGATTGCCATAGTCTGGCATTTACTAAGCAACTTAAGTAGGGCAACATAGATAAAAAACAGCAGACAGCTTCAGTGACTCTTTTAAAGCATTTTCTGAAGAGAATGATATAAGGAGGAAACATTTTCCTGAAGGGACACAAGCTCTGTCAAAGTGGAAGCCTTGCTGAGCTGGTTAACCAGCCAAGGTTGGTGCTTTGATATGTTCCGTGCGTACGTGGAGCGACTTACAATATCCTGAGTGCAAAAGTGAGCTGTGTTCTTGAATTAATTGTTCTTGAATGTGAGGCTAAGAATGAAAAGCGAAAGATACAGATTTGCGAGGCAGTTTCGAAAGGTGCCAGATGAGAGCTAGTCCTGCTTATGTAACCTGAATGATAATAATATTGTATATTTGAGAGAGTGATGAAGGGAGGTGACGATGATGATGATGACGTGTGGAATGCATCAGCAGTTATTCTGGATATTGACTCAGGTGTGTATGCTGGTATATAAGCTTTTGTGATGGTACAATATGTATGCAGTGAAACTCTGGGATACCAAGTCCCATTTTTATCTAAAAATAAATTATTGGACTTGGAATTGTTTTAATGTAATAATTTGAAATAATGTAATAAAAGGAAAATAAGAAATATATCATATTAGTTTATGCTAATAATATTATGAAAAATGAAATAAAAAAAAATCTAAATTAAATTAGAAAATTAAATGAATGCAAAATAGAAACGCACACACACATGTATATGGTTAATGGCTAAATTACAACAGTAATATAATATAATAGATAAAAAGATACCATATTTCTATAGAATTTATATATTTCAACAAACAACATTATCAATAAAATAATAAACATATAAAGCATATCTTTTCTAATAAATTAGAAAAATGTAAAATGGAAAAATGTCTGCTGGACTTAGGTTGTTGGGCCACAATCAGTATATTTGCATGTATGGATGTATTATGTATATAATTCCTAAATTTCTCATTTGTTCTACTCCAGGGTCTTGGGCCGACCGCTCTGCTCTTCATGATGCTGCCAGCCAAGGACGACTGCTGGCTCTCAAGACCCTCATTGCTCAGGTATTTTCTCATTTAAATGACCTTTACTTGAACTGTAAGATAAGAAATACGTAATTGTATTAATGCGCATAGTATTTATATCTTGTAGTCCCATGCACTCTAGCGGATAAGTAATGTAATACATTTGGTGAAGAGCTGAACGCTGTAATCCTTCATGCATGCTAGTGAAGGGCATTGCTGCCACCATCTGGAATAAAAGAGTCCTACACATTCTAATGCAATATTCATTTCTCTTAAACTGTCCTCAGGGCCACAGTGTGAATGTGCTGACAATAGACCACGTTAGCCCTCTTCATGAAGCGTGCATAGGGAGCCATGTTGCCTGTGCCAGAGCCCTGATAGATGCCGGAGCCAACGTTAGTCTCTGCAGGGCTGATTGGTAACACTTTAATCTCACAGGTCTTGATAAGCAGGCTAGGCTTGTGTTACTGAGTTTAGCATTTTGCAACACAGTGGAAGATTTTGCTATATTACACTTAAACATGATGATGCTTAAATATATATTTCAATCATTATTATATTATATTATATTATACTATATTATATTTATATAAAGCATGTATTTAAGTATATATTTATATTTATATAAATTATATCATATTTAATAACTTAATATATTTTTCTGAAAATATATACATGTTTTTGTGTGTATTTATATATACATAATACATATAAAAAGTACACATATGTAAACATAAACGTTTATTTTGGATACGATTAATTCACAATTAATCATTTGACAGCACTAATTATATAATATTTGTTTTTCTTTTAATCTATTTTTATTATTATTTAAATGATCAATTATAATTTACATTTTAAGTCTACACTGAAAAAAGGTGTAGATTAGAAACAATGTTTGAAAATTATATCTTTATTTTTTATATTTATATAACCATTATATCATTTATTTAGTCATTTTTTTATATTATACAGTATTATATTCTAGAGATTATTTTATCTTATATCTATTCAATTAATAATTCAAATTAATTCAAGTTATAATTATTCTAATATATAGTATTATACTATATATATTATAATATAATACTATATTTTGTATTATTATATTATTTTTTATTATTATTTTGTCTTTTCAGATACATGAGTTATAGTAACACTTGTGCCATAAAACATTTTGTAAAACATTTATGTTCAGCTGTTGCATTTTTCATATAATTTCATGACATATTCAGTTTTTTTGCCTTGTATTCTATGTCTGTGTGTTCAGGTTAATGTGACAACTATAGATGGAGTGACTCCATTGTTGAATTCCTGTTCAGCTGGCAGTTTGGAATGTCTAGAGCTGCTTTTGCAGAGTGACGCTAGACCACAAGCCCTGGCTATATGCCAGCCTTCACCCATCCATGAGGCAGTCTGCAGGGGTGGGTATAAGACTGGCATTACAGTACCATAGTCCTACACAAATCAAAATGAGCCAGAATTTGCCGACTTACAGACTCTTCAAGTTTTTAATATGACAGGGCTTTATGGTCTCATTCAAAGGCTACAGCAAGTGTGTGGAGGCGCTGATAGCATGGGGTGTGGATGTGGACTATGAAATCCCTCACATGGGCACTCCTCTCTACAGTGCTTGTCGATGTCAGGAGTTCTTATGTGTCCGCAAGCTGCTCGATGGAGGTAAACAAGTCCAAATTCACAAGACTGACCATCTGCACAAGTGTAGACAAACAAACAGCAGCTTCATGACAATCGGTTATGACTCAAACAGTAAAATGTTAGAATGTAAAAAAATAAAAATTAATACACAGCTACAATATTTGAAAAATAACCCAGGTTGAATTTTTACCATCACAGGTGCAAATGTGCAGAGAGGCACTTATTTGGAGAGTCCTCTTCATGCAGCAGCCCAGAAAGACTGTATAAGCATAGTGAAGCTCCTGCTGGAATATGGGGCAGATGTAAATGCACGCAACCTGGAGTATAAGCGGCCCGTGGAGGCTGCTCCTCCAGGGAGCCTTACAGAGGGATTCCTATTGATTTATGAAGGCAAGTTAAATGCGCGGCAACGTGATAGGCTCAAAAGTCACTTATGCTTTGACTTTTTACATGTTTTACTGCATCAGCCCTCATCAGTTTTGTTCCTTTTACAGCAACACCCCGTTCTCTGCTTCAACTGTGCCGTCAGCAAATCAGGGAGAGTTTGGGACATTCCCGACTGCATCTTTTGGCACATTTGGCCCTCCCTAAAGCCATGAAGAACTATTTACAATACAGATAATGTCCTTATGTTTGCTTAGTTTTACTATATTGACTTATAAATAATAAAAGCTGTTTTACCTTTTTCCATGTAATAATTTCTCCTATTTTCTGTGGCCTGGTTTAACAAGAATAGGCCAATGATGTCCCAACATTTGCATTTACATTTAGTCATTTAGCAGATGCTTTTATTCAAAGCAACTTACAAATGAGGACGATGAAAGAAATCTAAATCTAAATTAAAAAAAGAAGATATACAAGTAGCCTAACACAGACCTGTTTTTTGTATATAAAAATAAATAAAAATAAATAAATATTGTAATAAATAAAAGGAAAACATATGAAAAAGAAACATAATATTGAAATGTAGTGTTAGAGGCCCTCTTTTGTAAAATGAATAAATAAATAGAACACAAAATGAATAGTAGGTTATGTTTTTATTATTATTATTATTTTTTTTTAAGCCTGAAACATTTTTATATTTTTAAAAAAAGTTTTTAAGAATAGAGTTAGAACAGAGAGTGCTAGAGATAGAGAGTCAAATAAAGACAATGCTAATAATGGATAATAAATAAACTTGTGACTGGTAGCCTATCTTGTTTACTTATTTTTAACACATAAAATATGCCTCAGCAACCTCATTTTAGACCTAAAACTTTCACTCCTGTGACCCAGTGTTCCTTTAAACAGCTCACCCAACACTTAACATTCTGTCATGATTTATTCACCCACAAGTTGAATGTTGATAATCAGCTGAAAATAGTTGAATGTAGCCATTAAGTATGGAAAAAAATCAAATAAATGTCGATCATGCATGACCTGCCAGCAGGCGGCAGCAGCACATCAACTCCAGCGCGTGTCGTCAAGCTTGTATCCAGGCAACTGTAAACAATGGACCGAAGGGGTTTTGTACTCTTCCTCTAACAAGTGTAAGATTGCTCCTCGTTTCTGTCGTTACCTACAATAAGAAATGGCCTATTCACAGTACCCTAAGAAGGCTGGTCTACCACGAGAGGTTTTGAAATGGCTGCAAAGTCTTGATTTGTCGTTTTTCCCAAAAAACGTGCGCAGGTGAGTAGAAAAGATACTGCAAGTCCCATAAACGCATTCATTTTAAATAAGATGTTATTATTCAACACCAAAGTTTCTGAAAAGTATAACACGTGGTTCAAAAAAGACCTTTGAATTGCTACTAAATACGACATATGTTTACATTGCTCTCTCTTGACCAAAGAGACTTTTCCAATGGATACCTAGTGGCGGAAATATTTTCCTGGTACTTCCCAAGGGATTTTCACATGCACTCCTATGATAATGGTGCTTCACTGGCTGCCAAACAATCCAACTGGTTCCAGATTGAGAGAGTGAGTTTGATACCTGATACCTTAAATGATAAAAGTGACCTGAAATAATTGAGCATTTATTTTAACGATGTGTTTTTATTAAAGCATGTTAGTTTATTAAAGATTTAGCTGTTTAATAAAGATATTTTCTGTAATACATCTCTGGTTATTCAAGTTTTTCGACAAGCAAGGCATCAGTCTGTTGAAAGAGGTCATAGATGGCACAATCCACTGCAAACCTGGAGCTGCGGAGCTTCTTGTGCAAGAGATTTACTCCTTCCTGACCAACCGAAGGTGAGCTTTCATATAGACTTTCTTTATGCATTTTTCATTCCCGATTAGATCATGTAAATCAAATAGCCCTTTAGGCATTGTTTTCTAATATTTACGTATTTATCAAGTATTCACAGTCTCCAAAAGATATGTTTGATAAGACTAATTTTAAATAAAAGGATACACATTTCTGCTTCATCTACAATGTACATGCTTTCTGTGTGAAATATAAATACACAAATTGGCTTGCAGCCACAATTTGTAACGGGCCACATATGCTTTAAATGTTAAGGACTAATTAATCTCACACCTTGACTACATTTGGCTTGTTTGTTGCTTCCTGCAGGATCCAGATCATCCAGAGAGTGGAGCAAGGCTTCACAGATAGGGCTTATCAAGACCAGTTGCCTATGGTGGCTCGAGCCACAGCCTCAGTGGCCTTAAAGAGCAACTTGAGTCTCAGTGAGGTTATAGCTGAACCAAACATCGTCACCAACCAGCACAAGGCCCTTGCGATCATACACAGACATATAAAGCAGAGAAAAGAGGAGAGAACACAAGACCCAAGTAAGTAACACACCATGAATCCTTTCTGTTTGCCTTGAGATTTGTATGCTTTTTGTGGAAGGATGATTTACTGTAAAGTATATTTCTTTGACTTCTTAATAGAAAGATTCAATATTAAGCCCACTCTTGGAGAACAGGCTGTCAGATTGGCTCCGCTGTTAGCCCACCAGAGCGAGCCAAACCTGCAGATGACCACCAGTCAAGCAGCTTGTTAAGTTCTTGGCTCTACCTTTCCACAAAGAGGACGAGACGTATGTAAGCCAACAGTCTCAACAGCCTAAATTTGAACAAACTATGTTGTTGTTTTCACAGAGCAGTATCACAAAAGCTGCTCAAAAATGACACCTAGCAAGACTATAAAATTTGATAGGAAGTAGCACCTGAGTGTTTATCTTGAGGACATAGCTAATTACACTACAAGAAATGCCTGGCTGTTTACCCACCTAAATAAAAGGAACCAACTCAAAAGAATCATTCATTAATTAATTGCTTGTTCTGATTCAAAACATCTGAGAGAAAATGCAAGACGTATTACAAGACAAAACATTAAAACAATTTCTAATATTGTTGAGAGTAATAATGTTACCACACTACTTGAATAAAATACTATTATTATTTATAATAGCATAAGATATAAAACCTTGCTGCCCAGAAATGTTATTAATCTGCAAATAACTGGTATCATCGGTACAGTAGAGACACTATTGCCTAACATGTTTGTCATTGTTAACTAAAACCCTTCATTTTTAAGTGAAAATAAAGCTGAAAATCTAAAAATATTAGATTTTAAAATAACTAAACATTAAACATAGACTGAAAAGCTAAATAGAAACATAAAAAAATGTTAAGCACATAAAAATGCAATGAAAAAAATTGATAAAAATCAATTACTGTTAATAAATACTATAATAGTATATAAATAATACTAAAATATACTGCTGCCCAGCATGAGTCACTATTTAACTATATTGTATTTAGGGAATGTTTGTCTTCTTTATGTGCAGGTTCTGTGGCATCTGGCATCAGAAGCAAATGCACTCAGATATTAGAGGCAAATTATGCAACTGTTTACGGTCGCTGTCTAACGAAGGTCTTCAAAGCACAGCTTAAAATGCGACCCTAGAAATTTAAGCAGAAGATTCATTCACTCAAGAAATAAAAACCAGTCTAACAAGCATACACATCAGTGTGCAGGCTGCTTTCGTTGTCCATGTTGAACAGAACACATACGAGCTTCTAAAGGATTGCTGTCATGATTGGCATTGGATTTGAATTCCCTACACCATACAAGTCAACCATGAAATCACAAATTCAGTATACAAATTTATAGTTCAACCAAAGATTGGCATCAGTTTGTCAGATTAATATATGTATTTTAATTCTGCTTTCATCCATAGCTCTTAGTAAATGTGTTGATATTTGAATTAGTGTAGTTTTTAAAAAATACTTTCAAAAATGTTTTTTATGTTATAGTTTGGATCTTTTTTAGCAGTCTGGATGTTTTCCTCCATGGACAAAAAAAAAATGAATCATGAATCTTTGGAATATTTCTTAACGTAAATTCAAAATTGATCAGTAATAATAACTTCAGTAGCTCTTAGGACTTCTTGAACCTGTTGTTGCATCTCTGTTATCTCTGTATTGAGATACTTCTGTTTTAATTGAAAGGCACGGCATGTTCTCTTCTCCGCTCCACCTAAGACCCACTGCAAATTAGATATTCATTTAGCAAACTCACTGTGAGACAGGCAGGATTTAGGCAAGTTGCCCGGGTCCTTTTTTTTTTTACCCACTTTGCCTCTTTTACTCTGTTTCTCTCCCCCTTTGTACACACAGACACACAGTGTCACACAGTCTCTTTCAGTCTCACACACAGAAAAACACTCTCACACGCTCAGTGCCACTGTCAGACATAAAGAGTGTATCTGCTGTGTTGCCATGCATCTTTCAGACTCAATTCATAGCATTAGGTTGCCATGGATATCTAAAGCAAGCATACTGTTTTTCATCAGTGCGCCTAGAAAATCACTTTTCAGACCACCTCGTCTCTCTCACGCTTCTTCTGTTTTTCTCACACTTTTCCCTCTATTACATACTCATGCTGTTTTTTGTTTTAAATAGAAATGTAAAATACCAAATAGGCTTAGTGCAGCATAAAATGCCATGAGGTGCGAACGGTATGACCCTGAACGCAGTCATTTAATCATTCGCATAACTGAGATGTTTCTGAAATCAGTGTTGACTCTCTTTGATTTGACAAACTGTCATTTTTATAATCAACAATAAAAGGAAATGAAAATACGGGAAAAAAAACGGAGTTTGTTAAATTAAGATTTGAAAGTATTCTGAGAATACTCAAAGGACTGTTGTTCACCCCCCAAATTAAAAAAGTCTCTCATTAAAAGAGTCATCATTTACTTACCGTCATGACTTTCTTATGAACTATTAGTGTCAGAAATAACACCAAAAAGTGTTATTTATTTATTTATTTATTTTTTTTACCACTAGGCGACCAATATTTGTATATGCATTACATCCATTTGTCTTCAAATGTATTGTTTTAATAAACCAAATGTTTTCCATGGCGGTATACTAGTGCTACTGTCATATCTCATACCACTCTTGGTCGTCGGTACCTTCATATGACTCAATGTGGCTACATATTGTTGTAAAAATGGCCTTGGTGGATTTCTGTATTAAATTTATTGTGAGCCTTTAAAGAATTCCTTGCAACTCAGGAGTCTCCAGTTAAAGTGAGAACATGGCATTAGCACTCTGAACAGCAAGGAACTGGTGAAAAAAGTTTTTTTGAGGTTACATTCATTCCTAATTATTATATATTATTACAATTGAAACTATTTCACTCTTTTCTAAATTGTTTTATTTTTTCAGTGTATTTAAAGTTGATAATTGTCAATTAATATTGATGATGCATAGCTAACAAATGTTTTGAACTATTAATAATTTTTGAACATTTAAAGCAAGCCTGGATAACCTAGTAGTAATCAATACTCTTAGACTTTCGAAATCCTTCATCACTTCAATTAAGATTATAGCCCATTTGTGCCCAAATTGTTCTGTGAATGGTTTCATGTGTTGTGTTAATAATGTAGACTATTCTAATTTTGTAATTCATATTTATTGATTATATTCAGCTAAAAAAGTGTGTACTTTGAATTTGCCGTAAATGTTTAAAGTAAATTGCTTTGCCAGACTAGGGGACATTTTACCCCAACCATGTGGGTATTTTCCAAAGATGGGTTAAAATGCCCCTTTGGTACAAATTGTTAAAATTCTAATAAAATGAAAACTCTGGACATTTTTCATACTTTGTTTATAATATATGTCACTGACACATAAAACTATAATAACTTTTTAGAACACATTGAACTTTTATTCACAGAAAAAAAATTACGCAGTCCTTAAGGGGGTATTTCCCTCAACTTTAGCTAACAACTTGTTAATGGTGTTAACAGCATTAACACAAGTAAAATGTTAAGTACAAAATAAAACATGATAAGCATGTTGCTAACAATGTTAACATGTTTTAAACAAGCTGTTAATGTGATTAGCAGTGAATAGCAGTTGATAAGTTAGTTAATTAAAGTTAGCATGTTGCTAGCATTATGCTAACATGAGTAGCATGATGCTAGCAACATGTCCTCATGGTATTTGGTATAGATGTACTTACAAGTGCACCAGCAACTATAGTTGCCTCTTGGACATTTTGACTAAGTATATTAAAAAAATTGATTTCATGTAAAATTTGGATGATTCTGACCTTTATGATTATGTAGATATATATGTCAACAAAAAAATCAATAACAACATGAAAATAGTCTTTCTTTGGGAGGTTTTGCCTTCGCCATGCTTCTCTGAAATAGGCAGGAAATTGACAGCCTGTGCATGTGACAGGAAGGAAGTGAATACCTTTTCTTTTCTCTTGATATCCTTTATTTGGTTCTTTACTTGCATGTCATTAAGATGTAAAGCAGGGAAAACATCTAAAAATACTTACAAAAGGAAAATGACTACTATAACCTGTGGCAACCATTGTTGGTGGTGGGCTTAAATAAGTGTAACTTTTTTCAAATATATTAATAAAATAATGTAACTGATTACATTTGATTACGTTTTGGTTACTACCATTTCTACATTTATGACAAACGTTTTCAACTATTAAACATTTTTAAACCATTATATCACACTGGATAGCTTAGTAGTACTCAACACTGATTACTCTTAGACTTTTGAAATCCTTCATCACTTAAATTAAGATTATAATTTAATATACAGAAATGTAGTAAAATGTACAAAGTGTTATGTGTTATTAAATCCCTTTACGTGGTAAGCCCGAGATTTTTTTCCTGTATTGGCCACTGTAGCTTTTCTAAAGGGAGGGTTGATCGGGGGAACGAGATGTTAGTTGTATTTCACAATCTCACCCCTAGATGCCGCGGAAATTTACACACTGCACCTTTAAATACTAATTCAACCGGAATCCACATTAATTGCTATAATGGTGAGAAAAAATTAAAGAAAACATTTTTGGGAAAATCGTACGTGATGGTCTGTCAAATATTTCAGTTGTATTGAAAATTAATTTGGTAAATGACCAAATGCAACTCGTGAAACATAACTGCAGACATGGAGGCTGTTAAGACTCATAGGGCCGGTTTCCCGGTTAGGAATTAGATTAAGCCAGGGCTAGACCTTTGCTAATTTAGGACATTTAAGAATTTTTAGAAACATGTCTTACAAAAATGCATTATCTGTGAGCATTT
>JAUMHP010000016.1:3413707-3425734 GCA_032361065.1 Enteromius trimaculatus
GATACAGATATATCAGACACTGAAAGTGTGTTCACAGAAAGCTGCTGTTCATGGCAATTTTTGCATTTTGTATTAATCTTTCTCAATAAAGAGTGAAAAATGGCTTAATTTCCTCTAACTTTATAAATCAAATATTAAAAGTTTAAAAGGTGTTTCTTGGTCTGACAGATATTCTGTTCATTTTCCCCTTTTGAAATGTGATGACTCATTCAATGAGAACAGGCGATAATGAATTAATTAATATTTTATAATCGTACCAAAAGTGCTAAATTACACAAGTTTTACCATCCTTATAAGCTGCCTTCAGGACCATGGACAGGTCCCTCTCACCTCCACAAAACAAATGATATGAAAGCTGACCTGATTTGATGAGCAGAGCACACAGCCATGTGTCTTTATATCTCTGGATTTGCATATCTATGATGAAACAAAAGTAATTAAATTTTCATGAACGGTTTGCATTACACAGCTTTGAACAACCTCCTGAGACTGGTCCAGACTGTTTCTTTTATCTTTTCTTTTTTACACCTTTTTTTTTTTTTTTTACACACACATGTATGTGTTTAATTCAGTTTGCAACACAGCCAATCCAATACACCTGTTCCTAGTTTGTACCTCTGTACCATAACACTGCAAGGCATACTTTTCTGAAGTGTACATCACAGGCCATCTCGAAACCCCAAAGCGCAGCCTCTGATAAAAGACCGTACTGCTTTCATTGCTGAATATATAATGGCAATGAATCTACTAATGGTGCTCACAGATCTGATTAAATTTTGGTAATATTCTGTTTCCTCCCCTCCCTTCAGCACAGACCACAGGCAACACCTTAATCATCCTCTCCTACATTTCTCCAAGCGCCATGTCCCAGTTTCATTCCCCTCGGCCCATGCTCCATACTGCATGAGTTGCTATAACAAGATCCCAAGCTGGAATGTGTTTCAGGGTTAAATTGCACATACTAAAATTGAGCTCACTGAAGTGATAAATGGAAAACTAAATATTTTATGACGACAATGTGTTTTTGTAAAGAAAGGTGAAGATAACCGTAACCCACTTTCCATCATTCAAGCCCAGGTATCGGTAACTTCTAATCAATTATTATTGCTTAGACAAATTTGATTTTCCTAAGAATGTGCTAAAAACAAAAATCAGTTGAATTTGTCTTTGCAGGCAATGTATGGATGTCCTGTATATTTAAGAAGATGAGAATTAGTAGATGCATTACCAAAAAAGCAAAAATAGTATCTAATTTGACCCGTTTAAGCTTTAGTATATGTTGTGCATGGCACACATACTTGCTCTCGCTTTCTCTCTCTGTGTCTTCTCGCACTCTTCAATGTCATTTTTCATGCTCATGGCTGTTTATCAAGTGGGTTGTCCTCACATTAACACGTTACTGCTCCATCCTCTCTTCTCCTCCTGGATAAGCCCCAGTGAATCTGCACATATATAAGCAGAAAGGGCATGCAGTGGGCAAGGAGACTGGCTTCGGGACTAATAGCCATTTCTCACGGCATGGACCTAAGCGTGACACACTGAGAAGTTCACATGATATACTATGATTTAACCTATAGCTATATCACAGGCCAGTGTGTTTGTCTTTGTGGTTTTTGCTTTTGTAGAAAATATTTTTCACTTGCTTCACAGACCAAATTATTAGACATTACTGAATAATTTGCTGAAATTGGATTATGTTTGGTACTCAGTTATTATTAACAATTGAAAATTTGCTGCCTAATATTTTTTGTGGAAACCATGACACATTTTTTTTAAGGATTCTTTGATAAATAGAAAGTTCAAAAGAGAATATAATAGAATATTTTGGAACATAATAAGTACATGTCTTAAATGTTTTTCACTTTTGATTAATTTAACACTTCTTTGTTTAAATAAATAATGTATTTTAGAAAACACTAACATAAAACATTACGATAAAAATATAAATAAATTAGAATGAATTCTGAAGGATTGTGTGACACTAAAGACTGGAGTAGCAGCTTTGCCATCAGAGGAATAAATTACATTTCAAAATATACTGAAAACAGCTATTTTAATAGCATTTAATAATATTTCACAAACAAATGAATGCAGCTTTAAGAGATCGTATCCATATTCATTAATTTATATTTATTTGGTTTTAATAAAGAACGACACAAACAGTGAACAAGATTTTTATTTCACATATTTCAAGATGTGAAGTATATTTCAGCATTTGGTCATATTTAAGCATATGGACCTCCCCCCATATATGTGCACTGTGGACTAGAGCTGCTCTAATCCTTGGTGACATGACATTGAGGCCATAATCAGCAGTGTCACCCATGCAACATGCAGCTAAACTGGTCAGAAAAAGAGAGACAGAGTTGGAGGCTAAAGAAAGAGACGAAGAATGTAAAAGACAAAGAGAGGCAGAAAAAAATGACTTCTCATCTATTTCCGCCACACATCATTTCACCCCCATTCTTGCCCTATATCCAGTTCTGTCATGCCTCCATTTAAAAGATGCCAGCCTTTTCAAACACCCAAATTTATGCACACTATCAGACACACACACACCCTCCACATCAAAAAAGTCAGTCCATCTGTCTGGGTGTTTGCAAGTAACCTTATCATCAGTCTGAGCTCATGATAAAATTTCCCCTTCACACTAAGACTTCACTCATGCATGGATGAGAGTCAGTGACACTGGAAAATTCAGCACTGGGAAGGATGCTTTCAATTAATTATTTATTATTTTAATACCACCTCTTCTCACTTGTCTTAAACCGTCAGCTGAAGATATGTCACTATCCACTATAATAAAGGAGAGTGTTGGGTGTGGAAGCTGCAAAAAATAAGAAGCTGTCATTGCACCTCCATCTCACCCAGTGTGTGTTCAGGTTGCATTAGGCAGTAGTATATGTGATATAGGTTACAGAGTGCACTGACCGGTGGGGTGGGAGGACAGATAACCAGCAGGAATCAGACAAGCTGCTTGAAACAATGTGTGAGACAGCAATCATGGGGAAAACGCAGAGGCGAACACATGTGGGTGGGCTTGGACACACACGCTGAGTAGTGTCACGCTCAAACACACAACTGCAAGCTGCTGAAAATAACACATTTTTGAAGAGTGCTTTACCTGTATTATTCAAATCGGGCTTCTAACTTCGACTATCAATAGAGCACATATCCAAAATAATTTCTATATAATGTGCCTTGTAATATCGGAATGGCTGATCTGTATGAAACATTTCACCAGTGCTGGATTTTTTGTCTGATATCCGCATATTCAACGCCTTACACCTCCATGTTAGCCTGTCTAGTTACACAAAGGCAGCGGCGCGCAGTAATTAGTCAAATGACTGTGGAGGAGGATCTCGCAGCAAAATGCTCAGAGGGAGGAAATACATATAAAGCAATTGGCGAGATAACTGAGAACAGCTTTTTAACACTCCATCACGTTTGGGTGATTTTGAAATGTATACTGTAGTCTCTTTAGCAAGTTCATAAGTCGAACCCCTAGAGGGCTCTGTAGTGCATCTCAACATCTTGAAGTCTGAGGGTTTAATCAACTTTAAGTTAAAGTAGGCTACTTAAAATACATAATAGATCATCAAAAAGAGATGAAAGTCTATACTAAAGCACCGTTTTCCTCAACAGTCTAAATCTAATGTGGCGGCTTTAAAGGTTTTAAAAGCAGACCTGGCTCCAGACAGAGTCTACCCTGTGAGACAGGAGACATATATCAGCAAAATCACGCAGTAGCTGTCTTGGTGTCTGTTGCCATAGCAACTAACTAACCATTCGACACATGCTCTGCAACTCTGTGTATACCACAAAGATAATATGAGGGGGTGAATGTGGTCAGGTTCCCGACGGTTTCTTCTTGCACTTCTCTTTTATATAAACAACTTCAGGTTTCTCTTAGATTTATTGGCACGGCCTGTTTGTTGTGTGAATGTGGCAGCTAGGGAGGGGTGGGGCATTCTCCATTTAGCACGCTTCATTACATTCCAGACAGATTTCATATTCCGACTAGTGCAAAGACACCCGTAGGTCAATCTGCCAGCATATTTCACAGCATGATGAATACTGGGGCTTGGGTTGGGCGGAGGAACAGGTCAGACCCTGACTCCCAGACAGCTTTAGTGTCTTAGGTCTGGTGCTAGGTTAGCAACACACATTAGCTACAATAAATCAGCAGGACTTATGCTGGTAGTTATTGGCTTTGATATTATGGCATCAACATTTTTTTCAGGTAAATGGACTTCTTTTTTTTAAACTAAATGAACAAAAATACCTATTTCTACATTTATTCTTACCTGACATTTAGGATATGATGAGCTTGGGAGGGATTACAAATAAGAAAGGACAGGTCATGAGGTCAGCTGAGCCATTGGGCCTTTTATTGATAGTTGATTCACAAGCACAGAAGATGTTGATTTTTTTTTCCCCTGCTTTATAGATTTGCTTGTTATTTCTGGAATGCTTGTAATAGGAACATCAAAAGACAGTTCTTTTGGCAGTGTTTATCAGTACAAATGTCTCAGTGTCATCTTTAACAGCTGATTTGTAGGTCAAAAATAATGTTATATATATTTAAATACAATATATTAATATTCATATTTTCCATTTCCACATGCAAGATAATAATTCTCTCAAGTTTGTGCATAAATTAAATATAGTAGTTGAAAATCAATGTTTTAAGCAATGCCTTCATTCTTTCTATTCAAAATTTAGTTTTTTTTACAAGCAATAATGTGTTTATTCCCATAGTCTTGCTCTGCCTGCACATCAGTGGCAAAACTGCTCCATTTGATGTCTGAGGTACAAATTATATGGACCGAGACGATACGAAAGAGGGAAAAGTTAGCTGAATGGAAGTAGTTTAAACTTTACAGAATCACAAATACACAGACCAGTAAATGACATTAAAGAAAAGGAAGGAGAACGGAAAAAGTGCACGAGCATAAAGATCTATGCGCTTGGCTGCCGAGGGGATGACAGGTTTAGGAGGTGACGGCTTCTTGTTGTTCTTGGCTTGCGATTTACTGAAAGCACTACCAACTTCAATGGGTTTGCCATAGCAGTCAAAGTTTGAGAGTTCAAAGTCCCGTGGCAGCGAGCCTACGATGCTGAAGTCATTGGAGCGCAAATCTGACTTGGAGGTGCATACCTTTTTGCACCTTGTCTCTGTCACCTGAGAGGGATAAAGAGGGAGAGAGTGAGAAAAAGATGTATAAAGAGAAACGTCAGATCTCAGCAACATCTGGTGCGATTTTTACTGAAACATTAAAGGGATAGTTCACCCAAAAATGAAATGCTTTCATCATTTCCTCACCCTCAGTTTGTTCCAAACCATTATACAGTAACTTACTTTCTTCAATGAAAAATGAAAAGAGCTTTTCTGTTTTTTTTTTTTTGTAGTTATAGGCATCACTGAAGAAAGAAAATCTGGTTTGAAACAATGTGAATATGAGTTATAGATAACAGGACTTCATTTTTTGACTTAACTATCCCTTTAATTTCACACTGAGGTATTTTCATTTGTATAATTAGGAAATGAACAAATGATAGCTGGCAGGCGCATCATTTATGCATTATGATACTCATTCAGGCATCAGACATGGACAACTCACACCAAATCTGATTAAATGTTTCCCTCAGACTTTTGTTCCTCAAGTAGAGGCACATACACTCTCTGTCTTTTAGCAGTCTCCTTTCTCTTAACACTCTAGACTGCTGGGATTTTGAGGACAGGCAATTATTTTGGGCTCTTTCTGAAGCCCTAACAGGGCAGAGGCAGTGTAGCATGGCCCTCCCACGCAGGAACAACAGGAGAGGGGGAAAAAAAAAAGCAGTGTGAAGAAACACCTACCTCGCATCAAAATAGAACAGGACAAGACACGCATTACGAACTGATGTGACATCGTACTGTCCATTTCTCTCTCTCTCTGACTAACAGAGCTGAGGGATGTCTGGATAACTGATGTCTGATGGTCTAATGCCAACTTGTCTGTTGTATTAGTTCTGGTTGTGTGGAAAGAGGCTGAAGCCATGCAGTGCTGGACCGCACTGGGCACACAACACTTAAATCCTCAAACAGCATGATATCTTTTCTTGTGTGTGGGGACACATGCGCAGATTTAGGAAACTGTCTGTCAAATGCAGTATTGGAGCTTTCATATGCTTCTGATAAATGCTGCCTGCTCAAAAGCGCCGAGCGTGTCTGAACAGCCGTGAGATGGCTAGAGAATCAGTGGCAGCAAGCGAGCCTTGGGACGCGTCCAAACAGCTCTAATTCAGAGCAATGAATGAGGCTTTCTTGGAGGTCGGTGACTTTAAAGGGTTGTGCAAAGAGCATGAGGGTTAATTTGGGGTCAGATGTTCTTCTGGTAGCTGCTGAAGGTCCAGTCTGGGAATAAATGTGTGACAGTGGTAGAAAACACATCGCATCCTTAAGCCTCCCTCTGGGACCAATTTGAAGCTTATAATAGACTTGAGTAGAACATATTATTCAGCCTATTTCTCCTGTCTGTCAGGCAATCCCTGCCTTCAAGCTCCTTTTCCAATTGTTGCTATAAAGCTGTCGGTTTTCTGAAGAACATGAAGTACTGTGATTATCCCACCTACACTTTTGCATGCAGACCTGACATTAGCAGTGCATGATTTTGGATTATATAACCACAGGGACAGAAATGCTGGCAAATACAATAAAACAGAATTGAAACAATGAGCTTTTTTGAAAAGGCAAAATTACCCAATTACCCATAATATGTGTCCCCATGTGCTGCTTAACTTGTGTCTCTATAATGTATACTCTCATACTCGCATTATAAATATATTAGATTTACAATTTATTACATTTATTCATCTTAGTTAATGCTACAGCATTTACTAATGCATTATTAGTTCATGCATTAACCAATGTTAACAAAGATTAATAAATACTGTCATAAATGTATTGCTCATTGTTTGCTCCTGCTAGTTAATGCAATAACTAATGTTAACAAATGACACCTTGTTGTAAAGTGTTACCTTTATTCTAAATTTAAAAATTATAAATGCCTTTACTGTTAATTTAATGCATGCTGTATAGCAATACAGTATAATCATTTCTGACCTGTAGTGTACTGACATGTATAGGGGTGCTTCCCATGCCATTGATTGTGTTCTTGGCCGGGGTCTTTCCCTCCGCCTTCTCCTTGCTAGCCATCTTTGCTCTCTCCGCCTCCAACAGTTTAGGGCTGTTAAGCATCACCTGAACCACAGCGTATTCGACCAGAGAGGCAAAGCCAAAGAGCAGGCAGGCAATCAGCCAGATGTCAATCGCCTTTACATAGGAGACTTTGGGCAGTTCAGAGGCCAGAGACGTGCACTCAGAAGAGAGCGAGAGAACTGACAGTATCCCTGCAGACAGAGAGAGGTCATTAGATCAAATGAGCCGAGGAGAGGTGAGCTTACACACTGAGCTAAAGTTGTTTCCGAAGATAAGCCTAAAGTAGACTGTAAAACATCATTTGAAGGCATCTTTAACAGTATTAGATCGAATAGCATCCATATTTAACAGGTTATCATCTTTTTCTGTTACATTACAGTTCAGAAGTGCAAAGATTGGTATGATTTGATAAAGATGTTTTTCAACGAAGAATCTTGTGCTTTTCTACAGTATACGGCATGATTTATTTGATCAAAAATACAGTAAAAACAGTAATATTGTGAAAAGCTTGATGCATAATTTTTTTGTGGAAATATTATAAGCAATATTTTATTCAGGATTCTTTAAGGAATATAAAGTTTAAAAGAATAACATTTAATTTTTTTTCTCACCAAGGATGCATATATATATATATATACACATATATTTATTTATGCGCTTATATTTTAAATATTTTAACATTAATAAATAATATCTATCTTATTAATAATTTCAATGAATCCAAACACACACTTACAAACCAAACACTCACAAAATGCAATAAATGACTGACCTGAAATGACCATGGACAGTGGCATTTTGAGATGGCTCCTGATGTAATCACATTAAACTGTGACAGTGACAACAATGTGGACAGAATGATAGTGGTACTGGAATCACCAATGGAATCGCAGAAGAATTCAATCATAACCAAATCAAAGTGGTGGATTCTCTGACATTTTGTAATGTCAACCCATGAAACGCCACCCAGTGCACAAAAAATAAGCACGCTCCATGAAAACAATGCATGCATTTATCATCATTATCAAGCTATAATTGGAAAAACCAAGAATTCGTCACATTCCATGGCATCTTGCATAATCTTCATCGCATCTCAGATAATCCTCTCTCACTGACCTCTGTGGTTCCCATAGAGAATTAATGTCTGTGGGCTGCAGCTGAGGCGGATGGAAATATCCTGGACATACATTATATTTCCTTGGAGATGCCTTTAGGTAAGCAATTGATGAAAAAGAAGCTAGAGTGCTCTAGGGGATAGAAACGATCACTCTAAACCTCCTGCTACGACGGCATTGAAAAGATTCATTGGTGGATGTTACATTGATGAAAACGGGGAATGAAAATGTAAAGGATGTGGCCTGTGATGGGGGTACAGGACTCCACAGAGACATGAGATGAGGTGCTGATGCCTGTGGTGGGACTGATGATTGGAAAAAGTACCCAGAGGCACACGGGCAGCGCTGGCGTCAGGGTTGATCCAAAAAGAGAGCCAGGAGAGGACGACGATGAGCAGGGTGGGAGCGTATACACCCATCATGTAGAAGCCCACCTGCCGCCTCAGAGTAAAAATCACCTCCACACACGTGTAGTAACCTATATACAGAAAAGGTTGCTTTAAACGGACATGGTTTTTCCTGGAATGGCATCTAATGGCTACCTCCTCAACAAGGCCAGAGAGAGCTTATGTACACATTAGTGCCATTCATGGAAAGTGGAAAGCTTTTACCTGTCCCTGCGTAGAACTTGGTGCAGTTGCCATACTCAATGTCCTCTTGTTTAATATCGAACTGAGGCAGAGCGATCTCATCCATCTGTACTGGGTCTCCAGACTGCCACATGAACTGCAGGTCATCTGTGGTGTAGCCAACTAGACAAACATTAAATAAGATAAAAAATAAAATAATGTTACAAATAACAATAATAACAGTTACACTCTAAGAAAACTCTAAAAAAATATTGTGTTTTACCTGAATTTTACTATTCACAAAGGAGAAGCCAATGGACTTCCCAGTACCTTTTCTGTTTCCAGATGTTTTTATACTTCAGTGATTGATTTAGTTGAATTTTAGATTTGTAAAAATTATATTTATAGTGATTGTACTTACCAAGAACACTTTTTTAGCAATATATATATATATATGGAGTGAGAGAGAACATCAAATATACAACAACAGCTTTTCTGAAATTATTACTAATATTCATCATTCAGGTCTAGTGACTGTTTTTCTGTATGTAGTTTTTTTTATAATCTTAGGAACTCTGATATTTTGTTTTAGCTAACATATTTAAAACATTGGAGCATAAAAAACAACATCTCCCTCCTTTCCTTTGAACTCTTAAGCTAATTATTTTCAGGTCAAATACTTATAAATGTATTCATATTCACGTACAGCTCTCAAGCTGCATTTTGCATCGCTGGGTGTCCATGGGGAAGAGAGTCAAGTCCAGTGGACAAGAGAGGGTAACAGACAACCTGAAAAAGGACGACAATAAGCAAATTTGAGTACCAGGCAATAAATCATACAGCAGCCTGGTGTGTTTGAATCAGAGTAGTAATTTTGAATGGAGCATTTTACATTGCTTTTCTCTAAAATACACTACTTGATCAGCTATACTGTATATGGTCACAGAAACATTATAAAACATTTAAACATTTAATTTTAAAGCCCTGGACATGAATAAATGGTAAAATAGAAAAATAAAAGATTCCTCTTACTGCGTTTAAAGATTCATGCAGAATATATTCAGCAACATTGCAAAGATTTCTACCACGAATATTGCATCACTTGAAAGTCAATCCAAATTTAACAGATTTTATAAATGCCACAGACATGAAAGGTCTTTCCTGACAGTAGGATAAATTCTTCATGCAGTTCCCTTTATTGTGCACAGCAAGCACACCCAGGCACATTTATTTAAAACACCATTAACACATGAAAGCTTTTTGGTTTTCTGCCGTAATCTGACAAGCACATTTTCAGACGCAGCAAAGAGCTACTTTTTACACCAGCGAGGCCACACAACACTTGAGTGCACAAACTGAAGCACTGTGCCAAGATATTTTTATAAAGGCCTGGGAGAGGTTAGAAAGATCTGTTTTTGTTTTAAATGTGTCTTTATGGCGCGTTATACAAATTATCTGAGAGGAAGAGAGAAAGAGATGATGTAAGAGGGTTAGACGAGAACAAAACGGTGCACATAAAGATGCAAAATAAAGATTCCTAATGAAAATCCATCATAGTATCTTGTTCAAAACAATGTATAGTTATGAAACATATTAATTACTATTAATATTATTTATCTATTTTATTTATTTATTTGTTTTAAAATTATTTTTCTGTTTTTCATTTGAATTCTGAAGTTAGGTTTTAGCAATTCGTTCTTTGTTTTGTTTTGTTTTTCAGTAGTAGTTTGCTATTTTGCCGTATCAGTTTAAACTAAACTTTGATGGGCCTTGGTAACTACCACACACACACACACACAATACTTCATTTTACATTTGCAGTAGGTTTTTGGAAGTAAATGGGTAATAAAGTGTGATAATAAGGGGAGGATGTAAGGTGTGTCAATTTCATGAAAAAAAAAAAAAAAGATAGGAAAGATCTTAAATGTAAAGTTTATGCATGTACAGTATTTCAGGAAGCTGAAGGTCGATGGACGTGAAAAGGCAGAATTAGTTTCAGGGAGGTATAATATGAAATAAACACTCTTGTTTCTTTTTGAAAGACTCTCATTAAGACAGTAATCCCCTGCCACACACATACCCAGAGACAGAGCAAGGCATCCTGGGCCGGTGCCAAAAGAGAAAAAAGGGCTCACGGAAGACCACCCAGCTCATGCTGTGATCCGGGTGGCATGGAAAAACACTATGGAAATGCATTTGCCTCAGACATAACAGAGCAGAACGTGATGCTCTTACACATACTTCCCATCCAGACTGAAATGGCTCTGTGCCAGAGTTTAGATTTTATCTTTACCCTAAACTGGAACCGTGTCCAATGCCCAGATGGCACAGTGACCACAGTTACAACTCACATTTGTGTAAAGCATAATGGCTTGTTGAATTGTTTACCTTTATACTGTAAATAACCGTTTGTTTAAATCTACGGTGTTGCTAAACCTTTTCTAAATAAAACCATATTTCCACAGCCCTGCATGGACAGATCTACAGCAGGTGTGTTCACTGGCTACTAGAAGTCTCTGAGAACTTCATTCACTCAGCAGGACCTGCAGATAAAGCAGTGGAAAGATAATGACAGAGGTGTCCACCACTGCTAAAGGACTGAACTTTCACATGGGATCAAATGGCAGGAGCTGTAATTTAGGTGTCAGTGGTGAGGTGAAATCCTTGGGTCAACAGATATATCGAATCTCCAATTCTCAGATCACTTTAAGTCCCCTGAGGTTTATTAAAAGCATTAGGAAGAGCTTGGAGGAGGATTAAGTCACTGCTCCTTGTCATTCAAATGTGTGTTTTCTGTTGTTTTGATTATGTATACTTTATAAGACACTTATTTTAGTTATTTTGATTTGTCTATATTCAAATTAGTATGGGAGCATGTTTGTACCTCAGACTAATAGTTAATTAGGACTTAATTTCTTGTAACTGTGAATTTATGTTAAATTGATCAAAGAGGAAAGCAAAGACTCTTACATTGTTACAAAAGAAAGGTATTTTTTTTTAAAAATGAACTTGAACTTTCTATTCATCAAAGAATCATCAAAAAAAAAGTATCGAGTTTATTAAGCAATGCTGAAACCTCGGCTTTGACATCACAGGAACAAATTCCATGTAAAAATAGATATTTTATATTATAATATAT
>JAUMHP010000016.1:3438738-3477737 GCA_032361065.1 Enteromius trimaculatus
ACAAATGATATTTCTGTTTTTAAATGATGTTAATTTATATTTCTTATATTGAACTTTTTATGTTTTATTGTTGACAGGAGGCAGAAACATGCTTTCAGTGTTCATTTATTATATATCTTGCATAAGTCTACATATAAAAATACAGTATTTTGAAATAATATTTACAATAATAATTTTCTATTCATACATATTTTAAACAATATCTTTTAACTGCAAAACATTTTTTATTACTTCTGAATATTCTAATTAGTTTTAAATATTGTAAAAGTTTCATCAATATCTAAACTAATTTCTTTCAAAACAAAAATAATACTGACCACAAAAGTAGAGAACAGTGCTTTATTTGTACTATAGTATCATATATCTGATTATTTTCATTTTAATATAATTTATTTATGTATAATATATGAGTTGACTTAGCATAAATTGCATACTTTTAGGAAACACCGACCTGCCATGAAAATGATACCTACAGAGGCAGCTCACTAGGTTTTGAAACAGCCCTTGGTTGTGTGCTATTAAAGAGCACATATAAAAAGGACAAACTCCTCCAAACTCTTCCGCAGTGTATCCCTAAAAAGAGGTACTATAGACAGGAGGTCAGGTGAGCTCTGAGGGAAGGTGAGAAACCAGCTCTGAATGCACCCAGAGATGAACTAACATGCATCTATTTTTCATCCTCTGACCCTTTTGTGATTCAGAATATCCTTCACAGCCCTTTCGCTCTCTCTCTCTTTCTCTTCATCCAGCATTCACAGAGTTGTAACCTGAGCCATCCATTTACCCTGCCAGGGGCCACATCTCTCTCTCTCTCTCATTGTGTGTTTCTAAGTGTATGTGAACACTGAATGATAACGTGAGCACTTGTGCGTAGAAGTGGAGCCTGACATCACTTCACGCAGGACTTCAAGGCAACCCGGAAAAGCATTCAAACTATTATTAATATGGACAAGATTAGCATTTTTATTTCTACACGCACATTAATAATAGAGATGAGCATTACATCTCTGGCACTACATCATTCAGTACCTAGAGCATGTATGCCACTTACCAAAACATGTAAGTCAGCAGGTAATACGCATTTGTAATTCATAAAACGCTAACACCCAGACCAGGGTGGTGTGGACAAACGCAGAGAGAGAGAGGCTGAGGTACATCTTTCTGAGAGCTAGCGGTCTTCTTTCCTCAGCAAACACTAAAACACTGAAATCTGATTACGCATGGAGGATGAAACAGATGAGAAATGAGAGACGCCTCCACTTGCTTCTGCTAGACAGATGTGTGTGTCTGTGTGTGTTTGTGTACACATTCGTTTTCCAACCCCCGATTGTGCAAAATGAAGCAAAAGTGTCAGACTTTTTCCAGCATATGTTGTGGGCTTCTTAATTTGCTTAACCATTGTGTCTCCAGCGGCCAACCAGCTTCATGAGAGCCTTCCCAGTTAACAAAATTATCTGTTTGCTGTTAATGTTATAATAACGTTAATTGTGAAAGTTCCCAGAATGCTCAAAACATTTTTAAGGGTTATCTTAACATTAGAGAAGTGAATGTTTTCTAAACCATATCAAACAAGTAGCAAGTAGTAAAATAAGAATTATAAAAATGTGCAAATGAAGTTATTAGAACATTCCTTGTTAACTAGGATGCTGGTTGACCAACATTTTTTGGACCAGCATGAAAGTTCATGTTGGTCTAGACTTTTTCACATTAAGCAAATCTCTCTAATCATGAAATGATCTTGGGCACTCATAGCCGTAAGTGGCTAATTCAGTGCAGATTGTATTACAATAGCATTAGCGCCATAATATGTGTTGATTGTGCATGTACGTGCGCTAGAGCACATAAAGAGAGAGAAAGAGTAAGAGCGTGTGTATAAAGAAAGCTGGTGTCCGCTACAAGATGAAAGCCCATTGACGTTTTAAAGCAGCTTCGACCTCTGCCTGCATCTGGCTGTCAATCACAGTTACCCACAGTCCCCTGAGGCAGTTTTGCCCGGCCCCAGGAAAAAAAAAAGAAAAAAAGACGGTGAAAGAGAGAGAGAAAGAAAGAAAGAAACATCAGGAACACAATGGGGAGGGAGCTCCAGGCCAGCCCAGTGAAGCCACCAACACCTTAGGGCTGCATAATCATCTGCTACTCAGCAACTCTGCTGGCCTCCAACGCACATTCACTGTGCACTACAGTTCCCACAATCCTCTGCCCTAAGGCCCAAATATACAGGATGTCAGTCAAATTGTTGAGTACTGATGGTGTTCTTTGAGATACGACAATCCAATAGCTGCACTCGTCTCTTCTCTGCTCTTGTGTTTGTACAGGCTACTAATCGAAACTCTGATGTACAGCTTATTGACGGAGAAAGATAATGATTAGTGTTAGTGATAGACCTCTCGGACACCTTACTGACCTATACAGCTATACAACTGTCTTTATTGCCAAATCTAAAGTCACTTTTCATGATTTTTAAGATCTGTATTGCCAAATAGCAAACAACACGGATAGTTAATAATAATAATAATAATATGATATATTATTTATTTAAATGTATTTGTTCATCACTTTAGCAGACTTGGAATATAGTGCATGAGTCATATGAACATAATATTTCTATGATTCTCAAAAACGTCAGTCCCTGGACTGCCAGGATGCCAAACATCCTCTGTATAGTTCCACAGAAGCAAAAAAGTTGCATGCGGATTAGTAAAGGTCTTTACACAACGGGTCTGAAATTCTCGTCTGAAATTTTTTCACATTGAAAAAAAACCCCTCACATTGAATCGATCGCGTTTTTTGTCCATCATGAAAAAACTTTTTTTTTCTTTCTGTGTTTTCACATCCATAGCAAGTATTCTGATGAAGATCTGAATGTAGATTGAATTGACAGCTCACGGCATAGAGTTCAGATAGATATTTTTATTGGGCAGAGCTAGTGTAGGGTCTAGCAATTAGAGGAGTAGACATAGGGCATAATGTAGTCAGTCTCAGACAGTACAAACAAGATTAATTTCCAGGTGGGCGCAGTGTAAGGCACACACACATACACACACTCAGGTCCAGCAGTAAAAAAGCACGTTCAGTGGTGAAAACATATTTGAGAAACGTCAGCCAGTGAAAAGACTCGGTATTCTGCGTGATACTAATGAAACACACACGTACACACAAACTAAATCTGATCTGGACAGACATACAAAGTCCTCCATTGAATACACTTGCTCTGAGAGCTCTAAACATCATGGTGGCAACACGGGAGGTATGCTTGAACAAGTTCTTCGGTCTTAAAAATGGACTCAGTTTAAGTTTAAGTTCTTAATGCATATTACTAATTACTATCCTCTTACATTTTGCCATTATCGATAATCAGGATGTGTGACATAATACACACATACTTCATCACAAATAACTAATAGCTAACTAAGCAGTTTTGTCAGTCTCACATTCTGTGATTCTTTCCATATTTTGATATGTAACAATTACTTTTCACCACCAAATCAATTTCCTATTTCTAAAAACAAGCTCTGTTGTTCTTTTGCATCACATTGTGGAGGTTAAACGGCATGAAAACGACACTTCAGGTTGATTTAATGCAATGCATTCCATGGTCTTACCTGAACTGAATGAGAATGTATAGCAAAGTATAGACCGAAGATGACATGATTATGGCGATAAAAACAGAACAAAGAGAAAAAGAGAGAGACAGATGGATGACAGGGGAAATGACAATGTGTGTGTGTTTAAAAGAAAGGTGATCTTCATGTGGAGCGAGGGAATAGGGCGGGAGCTAAGAGAAGGGGTATAAAGAGGCACATCTGTGCTTAACTTGCTCCAGGGCAAGTCTGTTCCCTCTGACACCTTCTAAACACACACACACTCGTGTTCACACACTTCCAATGTTATGAGTTTCAGTGATGGGGGCACTTTCTTTTACAATAAACTATAATTAGTGAACAATGAGTGTTTAACGGTTACAAAATCTCTTCCTTTCTCTATTTCATTCTTATTTTTAAGACTCATGCCACATATACTCATGGTGCACTTAAAAAATACAAAACTATGTATTATGTGAAGTATAATATTTGTTTCTACGAAAATATAATGAAATAGGGGAACCCAGGCCTGCCGGTAAACTAAATTAGCATCTAATGCAAATGAGTGGGGTGCTTAATGGTGGAACAGGTGCAGTCAGGGCCCCTAAATGAGATAAATGAATAAAACATCCCTGGGCACGCCTGTGAAAGCTGACACAAAGTCAATGGCATGAATTATTCAGCAGCCAGTCGAGGCTGCGCGCTGCTGACCTCTCACCACAGGAAGTGCATCCCAAACACAACAAACCACAACAATGGACTTCAGACACGGGGGTTCCCTCTGAGCAGCGCGCACGCAAATACACACACCCACTGAGCGCTACACAATGCTAAATATAGGTCTATGAAATCTTGATTGGCCTGACCATATGGATGGGAGAAACCAATATAAAATGGGTTGAATGCAAAAAATCATGTTCTTAATCAGATTTTATTTTTTTTCAGGTAAAATATCTAATTAAGATAATATTTACTTTAGAACAAAAATTTGGGGTATGAACCTGCCTCAATTTTGATAGATTGTTTGCTTAAAGAAAGAAAAAAAGCATTATTTTCCAATGGTAATAAAAACAAACTTAACGTAATTAAATATAAATTCTATAAAATATAGTTTTTGTTTTTTAATCTTTTATTTATTACATTTTTATCAAAAAATTATCAAAAATACAAAAAATGATAAAGAAAGGTATTTGTCTTCAGATGATGTTCATACTTTCAAGTGTTTTCATTTATGAATGTGGCTGATCACTTGTTTGAGTATGTGTGTCATCGTGTGTGCTAACAGAACTAATAGGATTACGCCGATGTCCCTGCATGAGCACATCCAGTGGAGAGAGGCAGAGAGGGGATGTTTTCCCAGCATGCCCTTTACAGGAAAATCTGAGGCTGCTTACAGTAGACTGAGAAAAACGTCAGGTTTAACATTAATCAGTCGTATATGCGAGCTTGCATTTAAAAAAAGAGAGTGATTGGGAGAGTTGAGTGCATCTGTTGCTGCAGAACTAGACAGGAAGCCGCCCTGAAGCTGCGGTGACATCACCTTCCCCGGGAGGAGTACTTCCTGTCTGACATTCCTCAATCAACACACACACACTCGTGAGGAAATGGCATACATCAACAATACCCTCCGTATAAACACACACAAACACACGGTCTCACCCGCACACAAGCTTCTTAAAACAACACCAGGCTAATCTGTGTCACCAGTAGTGTGTGAAAATGAGACAGTTTGGTTATTTTTCTTGGAGTGAAAGCACATTTTTCTCTTTGTTTTACTCTTACACGCTCTTTCTCATCAGTAAGTGTTGTCAGTAGCATTGAGTGACTAATCAGTCATCCTGTGGGTCAGATCTCTGTCTAAAGCGTGTGAAGTGGATCAGTGATCTGGCTGATCCGTGGCTCTTATCTGTGAGAGCAGAGGAGGAGACTCTGACTGCCAGGGTTTCCAGCACTAGCCTGAAGGGCTGATCAGCCTTTCCAGAGATCACAACCTTATGCCCTTTGTGTGAACACCAGGCTGGACAAGCAGGGAGATAGAAGAGCAAGGAGTAAAGCAGAGAGAATAGCTGTGTGTTTGCATCTTTCTGACCTGTGAATTTTGGGACTACATTATCCATCATTGCAAATGTAATTTCTGCAAAAAACTGAATTTGCAAACAGAGCAGAAATTTCATTTAATTACACATAATATACATTACTTTTCATCAAAAGTGCCAGTAAAAACATATAATTTCACAAAATACTTTGCTTTCAAATGAATTCCCTTCTTTTGACATTTCTACCTGAAAACAACATCGATAATTGGATATGTTTCTTGAACAGAAATCAGCATTTTAGAAAGATTTCTGAAGGATCACGTGATTGTAGACTAGAGCAACGGCTGCTGAAATCTCATCCACAGAAATAAAAATGTTATTAACATCCTTTTGTTTCTATTAAGCATTTTTAAATCATTGCAGAGATGTTTCTGATAAAAAATATGCTTAAAATATGAAGACCTATATGTTCAAAGCGTGCATGTAGCTTAAATCCTTGAGTATGCAATCTCTTTCAAACATAACATATATTTCTTTAAAACTTAAAAAATATATATATATATGTCTTATGTTGATGAAACTGGTAACTAATACCAATTTAGTTTTACAGTAGTAAAAGGATTGGAGTTTCAAATAATATAAATAATTAATTAAATTAATTTAACAACAGTAGATTTAGATACCTGGATAAATGTGTGTGTGTGTGTGTGTGTGCGTGTGTGTGTGTGTGTGTGTGTGTGTGTGAGAGAGAGAGAGAGAGTAATCGAGAAGCAAAGCGGGTGCTCACTACAGAGAGAGTAAAGACAGAATGGTAAAGTTGTCAGCAGAGGACAGCACACAGGGCCACACACACAGGCACGGGCGAGTGGAGAGGAGTCCATGCTCTTCTTTGGGAATCATCCAGGCGGATGATGGGATTGTTGACAGTGAGCTGCATATCTTTAACCCTGTATTAACTCAGAACAGCAGAGCTTGGCCTTTTATTATTCCTGCACCGTTTGGGCTTAAGTAGGCCACACATACAATCCTATACACACAGACTCACAAACAGAAGCACACACACACACACTCTCTCTCTCTCCAAGAAGAGACATTGTCAGTGCATAGGAGCACATCACCTTTCAGCAGCTGTGACAGCCCAGCCTGGAGAGTCACGCACACTTTTTAAAGGCCAACACACACATTCTCCTGCACTAGCGCTTCCTGTGTATCTCTTTCAGAGCGAAAGACTCGCCGGTTAAATTTTCAGAGAAGAAACATGTTTACAGCAAATGCTTTCTTTCACTGTATTACTGTCACACAGATGCTCACGCTGAGCTCTCCACAGTCTCTCAGTCTTAATTGCCACACAATAGGCCTACAGACCGGACAGGATTACGTTAACAATGGGAGCCCCAGCCTGTGAGGATCACTCTCTGGCCACAGATTCAGAGAGCAGCTCTGTGAAATAGAGCCCGCTAATCCACTAATGCAAACATACTGCAAGAGTATAACACTGCTCACTGTCACTGTCTCTTTGCCAACCAATCCAGTCTTGAGGCGAGAAAAAAGTTTTATTTTTAAAATATATTTATTTCACACTAAGTATAGTTTGAATCAATTAACATGTTTGCTGACAGATAACTCGACACCTACTAATATAACAATTTGAATTCAACTTTATTTGGAGTAATACTTCTGCACAATGCATATTTCTTATTAATAAGCCTAAAATCCATGTTTTTCACTTTTAATGAGGATTGTGTAACATTGCCCTTTAAATGCAAAATCTTTACAGTGTACCTACAGTACACTTGCAGTAGTTCAACTTTAGCACAATCAAATATACTAAGTATGAATCAGAATCAGAATGGGCTTTATTGCAAGGTATGTTTACACATACGTGGAATTTGTTTTTGTGACAAAGCTTTGCTGTGCAACAGATTGACGCACAATTAAAGTACAAATCAAGTACAAAATTAGTTAGCAGACTTTAGGTATATCAGTTTATTATACTAAAAGTCCAGTTGCATGGCATTTTATAATACATAAATATGAAAATGTATTTGAAGTATACTTAGCATGAAATAAATGTCATTCAAATACATTTAAATATTAGGTGATAGACAGATAGATGTTCTTTTTAAACTTTTTATTTATCCATAATATAATTAATTCCAACACAAAACAAAACAAAGCAAAAATCTAAACTATGTTTGTACTAAATTCAGCTTTGCCAACACAGGAATAAATTACATTTTACATTATACTAAATGGAAAATAAAATTCTAATAATATTTTATATTTTCATGCTTTACTGTAATTTTAAACAAATAAAAGCAGCTTTGGTGAGCACAACAGACTTTTAAAAAAACTTAGCGTAAATAATTCATTTGTTTTTTAAACAAACTGCATTTAACAAATAAATTGGCAGCATTCCATAATGAACCTAAGGGCCTGTTCACACGGTACCCATTATTTAGTCTATCTGGGCTATTAAATAAATGCTTTTCAGCATCTACATGTACAAGCACTATTAGCAAGGCGCTACAGCGTATCACTTTAAAAGTAGTTTACATTTAAGAAATAAGTTCTATTGCATTCTCATGCTGTTTTTGAATAAAACAGCACATCCTGTGTGAGCGGCCCCTAGCAGAGCAGGAGCAGAAATGATTCTGCAAAAGCCCCCTGTGAAACATTACTTCCTGTTCTGCTTTCATGAGAGCCGAAGGTCTTCTTCTAGAAGGTCAAATCCAGCCAGCAATATAGTTGCGAGCCAAAGCCCTCCATTAAACATTCAGAGAAAGGGCACATCAACCCTTTCCGTGGCGTTTTCCATCCTTCGCTGTGTTATTCCTTCATGAAGTGGATATCCAGATGTTGAAGATTACATCACATATAAAGCCTTCCAGCGGGGTCGGGGCTCACGACCGAGCGCAAAGCCACAGAACTCCCACGGTTAGCGCGGGAACTCTGAACTTTCTGCACTCCGAAATCACTATCAGTGTTTAAGAGTATCCATGGTGAGGAAGGCATCAACTGCGATGTTCCCAGGGAGATAGAACGACACCTTTCCCCATTACTGTACGGCTTATTGAGCTTCAATTACTCCTAACACACACAATGATAAGAGAGAAAGAGATCGAGAGAGAGAATAAGCGAGAGAGAGAGCTTCTAAGGGATGTGAAAGAGATGAAACAGGAGGCAGTGAAAAGGCCTGCTATTAGATGTCACTGGCCTTTTGTGCCCGTGTCAATGAGAGCAGATTAAAGTATTTGAAATAATCTTACTGGGGCATTAACAGAGCTCAGAAGGTAAAAGAGGAGAAGAAAAGGCGAAGACGAGGAGTCACTCACGACACACATACATTTACACATGAAATGAGATTAGATACAGCCATCCAACGTCAGCTAAACACTCCCTCTGAGAAGAAAGCTAGGCAGTTTTAATTTCACGTGAGTAATTCAATTTACCCCAATCAGATTTTCAAAAGCTTCCCAATGAGTCCAAAAACTCCAACCCCGTCCCGTGAGCGTACGTCTCGCGCCGCTGCAAGTAAGATTTGTTCTTTTAACAATCTAATAAGGCATTGTTAGTTGGCTTTATTTCCCCGACATTCCTCTGGTTTCGCTGAAGTGGCCTGTTGTGCCGTCTTATGAGAGGAACCTAATTAGGAAATCACTTTCATTACTCTTCCAGAGGAATTAGCGCTAGCCTTGCTAATTACTGCTGTAAAACCTAATCAGCTCTTTGAAACAAGACCACACTAATGAGCTCTTATTTATTCAGCTAAATAACTTCAAGGGAAGGAAGATGCTCAAAATCATATTTTTGATGAATTTTGGAGCACGCGCTCGTCTGTGCTTGCCGTAATTGATTCTGTTCCATCTTGCGCCTTGTTTGTTGGGAACCCCAGAATGTGAATGCGGCCAAGAAAATATTGAGAGTTCCAATAAACTCTTCCACATTTCGCCCCTCCTCTCGTTTCAAGTGACCTATTTTTCCGGCTTTGAGTGACACGTGACTAATAGGAAACTGTTACTAATTCCTTTTTTATTCACAGACAATTAGCGATGCCCTCGCACCTGAGCTTAAAGGGCTCTGCAGTGACCTCGAGCGCAGCTGCAAGACTTCAGCCAGACCTGAGACACAACCGTTCAGACCACAAACAGCTACAACGGGAAGATTTGAGGCAGGCAAACTTTATGTAGGGAAACAATCAAGAAGAGTAAGTGATGGGCAGTGTGTTTGTGTGAGCCGTGCGTTGGGTGGAGGTGATGCCACGTGGCATCGAGGGGCTGCAGCTGTCTTTGAAAGCTGTGAAGCGTTCTAGCCCAGTGGAGCAGAAACGGGCCAGCCGCACAGATACAGCAGCCAGGTAGAAGCTTCTCTTACTCTGTTACAAACACACACACTAAAGTACAGCTGTGTTCATCTGATAGCACAGGCCACTGACTTATTAACACACAGATGAGAGCACACCTTTGACACTTAACAGCACTTTAATCTGCAGAAATCCATGCTTAGTTTGCTCGCACCGCAGCGCGATCGAGTCAGAAATGAAACTGTCTCGCCCTCAATAATAACGTGACACGGTGGTATGATCTTTTAAACAAAAAACAGTAGGAGACGCGCTTCGCTGCACACGCCGCTGCCTCCAGAAGTCTTGCACATCTTCACTGCTGATTATTCATACATGCACACTTCAGAGCACATTACAAACTCAACAACCCCGACAGGGGCCTCAAAACAGCCTAGCCCAATCACTAAACAATTACTGTTTTGCAAAAAAATGGCTTCTGGTCCCAGGAAGGCTTTTTTATGCTTGTTGTCAAGCTTTTTTATTTTCACTGATGGTGAATTCTTTGAACTGCTGTCTTTGATTTGCAGCATGTTATATTGAGCGATAGAGAGTACAGTATATAGTGATATAGAGCAGCCACAGAGTGCGTTCACAAAGCCATCATAGAGCAGCTTGTAATTTTGATTTGTTTGAAAGTACATTATCTGTGTAGTGATGCTAATACTGTATTAAACAAAGACTCTTATTTCATTTGATATGCATTTAAACAGGTTGTATACCAATCCAAAGTTTGGGGTCAGTCATTTTTTTGTTTCCATTGTTATTAAAAATAATTAAATATTATTACAATTTAAAATAGATTTTTTTTATTTTATTTTAATATTTTTTCATTAAATAAATTTCGGGCTGAAATTGCAGAAGTTTTTAGTGGCAAATGAAAATCATTGAAAATAAATGAGTTTAATTTTTTTTTTTTTTTTTTTTAAGCTTCTTTAAAAGAATATTAAAAAATAAATAAATAAACTGCATTTTCACTCTTAAAAATAAAAGTGCTTCACAATGGCATAGAAGAAACTTTTTTCCATAAAGAACCTTTAACATCACAAAAGAGGTTCTTCAGATTATAAAAAGCTAAGAAAGAGATGGTTCTGTAAAGAACCTTTGACTAAATAAATTTGTTGAACCAAAAAAAGGCATTGCTGTGAAGAACCTTTTAAGCACCTTTATTTTTAAGAGTGTACTTCAAATATACATCTCTTGTAAGATTATTAATGTCTTTACTGACATCTTTGATCAATTGAATGCATTCTTGCTAAACAAAAGTATTAAATAATGTCTTACTGACCCCAGTCTTCTGAACAATAGTCGATGTTATACACTATTTACTGGTAGTGTATAAAGATTTATTTTCGTCTTCACTTAGGGCTTTAATTGTTTTAGGAAAGTGGAATGTGGAAGGGGCACTTTGCAGAAATGTTCCTGTATGAAAAGTAAATATGTAATCTATCCTGACGAGCTCTGCTATCCTTCATAACACACTACATTTTCATAACGGCACTTTCAACACTTCCACTGGACTTCCTGTCTAGCAAGGCATGTAATGGTCAAATATGTTGAAACGCACATACAAACATCTGATATCCAGCTCTTACCTGTCAATGATGACCGGGTCGGAGGGCGTCTCGTTACGATTGCCACAACTTTTTTTGTCACAGCAGCGGCTAAAAGAGATGGAGGGAGAGAAAGAGAGGAAGACAGCAGTTAACCTGGGTGTTACTGCACATATGTCAGCACTGACCTCAAACACAGTGGAGAAGGAAGAGGTAGCAATTATAAAGCAGTCTTTCTTTCGCTCCTCCAAGGCAGACATTCACTCCTGCTGTACACACAGCACACAATATGCTGCCTCTCGGCCTGTGTATTAGTAATTACTGCTAACAGACTGCTCGACTGAGGGATGGTTACTGAAGGATTAGAAGTGTGGCTGATAACAGGGCAGTTATCAAATAATGGAGAGAGAAGTCGAGGCCAGAGAGCAGGAAAAGAAAGGATACAGAGGTGAAAGTAAAGAGGGCACTTACAGGGGACTATTTTAGCATATATTCTGGAAGGATTTCAGGTCAGACAGAAGGATGTGTTTTTTTAAGGTGTTACAATTATGTTCCAAAAAGAAATTTAAATACACACAATACTGACAAAAGTATTGGAACACCCTCTTCTAACTGAACTTTGGACATTTCCATGAGTACAAATCGTATTATGTAAGCATACAATGATATTTTAGGGAATTGTGGGCTTCTAATAGTTTCAGTAGTTTGGACAGGACCTTTTTATATTCTAACATGACAATGCCTCTGTGCATATGGTTCAACAAGAAATTATTGATTCAATCAGTGTGAAAGAACTTGCCTGGTCTGCATCAAGCAATTCCTAATCCCAGCTAGGTTTAAATGCAGATATTGAGTCAAAACTAGTCACCAAACACCAATGACTTGTGCATACGAATACACTTCCAAAACTGTTTGCAACAAAGATGAAAATACTTTCTTTTTTTTTTTAAATAAATTAATTATGTTTCCATAAAAAGTGCATTTTCTGTTCTAAAAAAGGGGCCATCCCAATACTTTTGTATTATGTAGTGTATTTAAGATGTAATATTTCTATAAATAAATTGTTTTTAATTCTATGTAAAAAATTATAAACTATTAAAAAAAAGAAAAAAAATCACTATAATATTTATATACATATATAAAATAAATATTATATAAATATATATATATGTAATGTATATATATATATATATATATATATATACTGTTTCTAATTGTTATTTATTTTTATAGCTAATGAAAACAGAAAAACCTAGGCACACCTAGGCTCCACATAAAAATGAAAGTTACTAAAATTATTTTTAAAAGTATTTAATTATTATTTTGACGTGCAACCTATTATCATCCCCTACATATCAAATAAAATGATTATGGCTATGGTTTAATATGTTAGTGAAACAGCCCTCTCACATCACAATATACACCAATTTCATTGCAAAAACCTTCTTGCTCTCTATTTTATCCCATAGGTTACTCTGCATGAGACAGCAGAGGAGAACAAGATGGATACTAGAGCCTGAGCAAGTGAAAGAAGACAGGACGGATGGAAAGGAGGTGTATACATGATGTCTTCGGTGGATGGAGGTTGGCGGTAAACAGCAGGTGGGGCGGCGGGTTCAGGTTTCCCAGCACAGATGGTAGAGGGGCTCAATTGAGAGAGAGTATAGGGCTTGAGGCATCATGTGATAGGAGCAGAACCGATCTGTATGTGAGAGGGCTCCTTTAGACCTGATGAACTTGATAACATGGATTGAGCTTGACCCCTCATTCACGTCTAAGCGCCCTCGTTAGTTTGGACACACTGTGGTCGGTCTTGTGTCTCAGTTTACTCTTGCTGTCGTATTTTTACCTTCCTCTGCTCTCATTTCCTCTCACTCCTCTGAGAGCAGTCAAGTCTTTAGCAATGTTCTCTCAGAAGTGGGTCACACAGGAGCAAAGCTTTCTGGGATGCGAGGGGTGGGCACAGATGGATTTGACACTCCGATAACCCAATAGTCAGCCGGAGCCCATGGGAAACCGCAAGACGGCCGCCCACCACCACCCGTGAACCTCCGAGCACCCCCCCACCAATCAACGCTACGCTAATGACTCAGTGCATGCTCTGGCTTCATTCGGGGGGACTTTTTCGCTCATTCCGGGCTCGTTCTGCTCCATCCCAGCGGACCTGCAGTGAAACCGTAATCTTTAATCTCAAGCGTTTCCTCCTGCTGCAGCATTTGAAGAAATTAAATAAAATTGCTGCACGTAATTACCAGGATGTGGCCCACGCTGATGCCATTAAAGCTGAACTGCTTTTACAGACAGCAACTCTAAAATAGCCCCCAAAACCAAACAAAACTGCATTTCTCCAACTGTGACCACCCAGCCTTTAATAATCTGGCCAAGTTTGGGATGTTTCATCTGCACCATACAAACCAAACAAAACCTCATCAATCAGTGCATATGAGGATGTGGAACTCCATCATAAAGAGCCCAGAGTTGCGTTTGAGCGATTGTTTCTAGCCTTGCCTCTGAGCGAGTTGTTTGGGAGAATGCGTCTCTGTCTCATGCTCGCAGGCCCATGCGGCACCATATGGCTAATGGCAAGGCGTACAGCAATTAACAGCCCTGATTAATGGAGAGCAGTCTAATTGCAGACTGGTAATTGTGCCTTTCTCTCAGCACAGGCTCTGCGTCGAAACACCTTACACAGAAGAAGAAGGGGAAAAGGAGGAAAATAGCGACGTGAATGGGTTGTTTACTTATTTGAAATAGATGCTTTTCATTTTCGCCTGCTTTTGGAAAGCTCTTTGGTATGAAACAGAGTACAGACATTTGCATTTGCGGGACCTTTAGGGTACCGGTAGTGATATGTACTTCAGATGTGATCTGTGTAATCCTGCAGTGGCAGATCAAAGCTGACGTGGTGAGCCTTTGTAGACACGTATGGTACTAAGTGTTTGTGTCAATACACATCTTTAAATCAGCGACTATTCTGAAAGAGCGATAACAGAAGGCTGCGCGTGTGTGTGCGTGTAAGAAAGGTAGTGAGGGGAAGCGAAAGATTGAAAGAGGAAGAGGAGAGAGCCTTGGCTCGTCTGCACATATTTCATTGTCAAAACTCAAAGCAAGCTGCATTCATTAGCTGTGGAATAACAAGAGGATTCTTATTGAGTAATGAGTTTTTCCTTGTCCTAATTAACCAAGCATGAGTGGTATATTTTTAGTAGAAAACTGTTCAAATGCTCTCCACTTCAACCAAAAATAGATGAGGACTCATCTCCACAACCCAGTTTTAAGTGCAAGGAATTTATCTTTTGATTTTAATTAAAGGTGCATGGCTTTCTCTCGCTCTTTCTTTTTCTTGCGGAGCAGGAAGTGGATGACCTGGATAGAGATTCAAGAAGAGAGAGAGACAGGGGTTGCTCTGAACTTAAGGTCCGTTTTCCTTCATTTTTCATCTCTTGAAGCTCCATTGCTTACGCTACAAACAGGGATGCGCAAAATTCAGACTTGGCTCCCTTTCAAATCAATAATGTGAATTTAATAGGATGTTAAATATGCATATCTTTAAATAAATGAATATTGGCTGTTTTATAAGTCAGATTATCTGCTTTAATATGCTATTTGAGGACAAAGCAGGATAATCAATTCTGCCTAGCATTTGTATTTTCTTTTCAGCAGAAGAAAGTAAGTCATACACTTTCGAAACAATGCACGTGTTTCATGCAATAGAGCAAACTATTGCTTTAACGTCTAGTACATCATCCATCCAAATATTCATCTCTGTAAATCTAAATACACTTTCCTCAAAATTCTTGTATTGACGTTATTAGTTATTCAAATTGCAATTCTGCATCCGTACTGCTCAGTTCAAATTCAATACATATACAGGAATTACAATTGACGCACAAAATGAACTGTACAGAAGTGTATTTATCTGCTTGCCTTTTGTGTGTGTGTGTGTGTGTGTATTTATGTCATCAAGAAATAAAATAAGCACCACCAATCACTGAAACATCAGCCTCCAAAAATAGAAATGCTGTCTGGCATCTTTTTTGGACAAAGCCAAGCTTTGATTTCTAAGGCTGAGGCAGAGTCTGGGAAAAGAACGCCTGTAACTCTGATAGGAAACAGGCTGGCGTGAGTTTATCAGGATCCCATTTGGACTGGTGAAAAATGATCCGGGAGTGTCTTGTGTAATAGTGCATCGTAAGTCTAAACTTGAGTCTTGATATAAACGTACTGCATCCCTCTTAAATAGAAGTAAACTGTTTATACTGGTTTTGATGGACGTGCATGATAAATTAAAGAATAATTATCTGACCTTTCAGCAAATTTATAGTAATGTTAATCTATCCTCCCCCTTATGTCTAATTTTACAACAGGGCTTACACACAGCTGTGTGTGTGTGTGAGCAGAAGGCTCAGTCCTGTCACACTAACGCTGGATCCAGAGGTCTACAGTCTTGCCAAGACTAAAACGATGCCAAAGTAAAGCTCTCACAGTCAGCGGGCAGAGCTTAGTAGGGAAGGTTCAAGAGCTTGATTGTGTAATAGTGAAGGAGGGAGTGTAGTGTACACAGTGTGTGAGTGTGTGTGTGTTTCTCACCTGCACATGATCTCGTGTGTCAGCAGGACCCTGCACATCTCTGGGTTTTTGTCTTGCCCTTCATAGATAATTGCCTGATGAACAAGAGAAGGTGGAAAAATGTGGTTAGAGAAAATTGACAAACAACATTTTCTCCTTGTGGTGTAAACGCTCTGAGCATGCACAAATTTCCATGACTAACTCTCTGGGTGTTCAAACCCTATCACGAAGAGAATCGAATGTCTGTTTTCATCATTTCACTGAAACAGAAACATTATGACATCACATCACACAATGCAGCACTCATAGGCAGTTAATGTGACCCTCCTTCCATCTGGCAAAGGACTGCCGTTGAAAGATCTGATGCAGCAAGGGAATGATCAGGTCAGTTTTAGTTTCTGTTATCAGAATGTTGTGTACATTTGGTCCCATGTTTCTCACTCTACACATTGGGCTCTGAATTTCATAGATGTCTTTTCATTTCAGCCAATCAATCAATCAAAACGGCCCTGTGCACCGTGGGAATGCTTGTACAGAGTCTCTGTGTGCAGGGTGGGCTGTCTATGACTGAGCCAGGCTCAAAGTGGGCAATTTAATGCCCACTTACCTGCTGCAATGGAAAACGATCCCTAATCACCTTTCTAAGAGCTTAAACTTGACGCATCACATTCGGTTATGTGAGAACCAATGGTGTTTGGTGTCAGGCAACACACAAAGTTTGCATATCTGTGATTCAATGATAAAGACTTAGATTTCTATGTGTTAACATAAAACCACTGCTTAAATTAGTTATTCTTATAGTATTTTTTGTATCTAGCAGCATTATCATTCTGCCTAACATCTCTACTTGTGTTCCAAATCTTAAATAGTCATGCAGATTTGAAATGATGACACATCTAAGACATTGCTATCACTTGTAACTGATAACTGGAACTAAATTTATGTCCTTTGTTTCACATTTGACGCAAATTACAATTGCTAGATCTTTATTTTAGCAGAGCTGCACAAAATTCACAAAAATAGTATGTTTGCGATTTAAAATTAATGTTTTTTATTCAACTGTCTTTTTTTAACTAAAACGTCTGTCAAGACAATTTGATAGATACTGTAGATAGATGCCAGAATGCCCAGAATGCATTAGCTGCGTAATTTAATAGAATTCCGATTCAGAAAACTCTTCTTTCTGTCATTCCAAATCAACTTCCTGGGGGGTGTGGCTAAATCAATTCCAATTCACTCCCTTCAATAAAAAAAATGCCTGAATTTTGCACAATCCTGCATTGTATGCTCTTGGCAACATTCAGCACCATCATTTGTTGCTCGTTCGTTTAATTAAAAGCAGACATAGAGAATCAAAAGAAGTATGTGTGTAGTGTTTGTTGGACTGTGCAGATTACTGTCTTATTATGTCATAGAGGACCACCCTTGCCACAGTGCCCACCCTCCACCGGCATCCGAGGCTCACAAACTGGTTAATAATAGAGAAACACAAAACAGTATTGCTCAGCAAAGCACCCTTATTACTACACGAGAAAAGACGCTTGTGAAGTGAACAGAGATAAAGGGGGACAAACAGATAAAGTGCATATAAAGTTAATTACAGGTCCCTCAAAAGAAGTGTTGTACTCCAGCTAGTGTGAAATAGCACTCTAGGAAAGATGTGTGCGTGTGAGCTGCCATAAGCCCGCATCTGTGCGACTCTGTGCATGTGTATGCATTCACGCATGTATTTGTGCATTAGCATGTGTGTGTTTATGTGTGCGGCAAGCAGTTGGGCTGCCAGACTGGAGCATAGCGAGCCATCTGGCCCAGCTAACACTTCATCCAAAAACCTCAGCTTTGTTTCCATCCTCCAATTCCACACAAGATGTCCCCCACAGCCGTGAATCAGTGACTCTACTCAAAACATACACACACTGCAGCCTATTAACTGGCTGCTCTCTGTCACACACACACACTCAAACCCGTTCGCCATGAATCACTCCCTCTTTCTCTCTGAACACACATATACATGCCACCCATGGCAACCAAAGACACTGAAAAACAGCTGATAGTTCTAATGAGGAACTGTTTCCCATAATGCTTTTTCAATTACATGAAACACTTGTTTGAAAACAAATTTTATAAGTAAAGCGTCAGACCCAGAAAAAAAGAGGACAGTTTATTCATATTCGATGTATTTTATTTCCTGTCATTGCTGAGACTTGAGGACATAGGTGATCGGGGACATTTGTTTGTTAGGTTTCACATTGTGGAAATGAGGGTCAAGGTCCTCTAAAAGCGCACAAGCATGCATCACTGTCTGAGCCTAGAGCCTCGACCCCGCAGGCTTTCTGAGAGGAAGCGGGAGGCAGAGAGAGCAGTTCAGGCCACACAAAGACGTCCTCTACACCACCACACATTCATTTCATATATAAGACCGGCTATTTATCACACAAAGCCCCTGCAAACAGACTCGGAATAACTCCATGCCGAGAACAGTATATAAGTGCCTGGAAAAAGTCTGAAAACAGTTTGTCAATTTCTCCTCAGAGGCAAACACAACAATGGTCGTGCATCCTCCTCTGGATTCGAGCTAGTGCAACACCAAGCATCTTTAGGTGGATTTTTTTGTAGTCCCTGACATCACGGCTGTGGTGCAAAGGTAAAATGCAGTATGTTGTTTATGTGAAGAATCTTGGTCTCTTAAGCCAGGCCAAAAACATTATATACATATATATATATATATTTATTTATTTATGCAAATAATTTTGGTCTCTTAAAAAAACAAATTATTGTTTTTATTATTATTATTCAGGACTGTTGTAGATCTTCTGTGGAGTTATATTTATTATGAAAAGTACTGTACAAATAAAGTTGAATCTTTTTTTAAAAAGTTGAAAATAATTATAAATTGTTTCTTAGGTTTATACAAATAAAAACACCCTAATTGTATGCAGAACATAAATATATATATATATATATATATTTATTTATTTATTTATTTATACAATATTAAGTAATTTAATAAAATGGTAAACCTAAGTAAATAATTTCTGTAGATAATCTAGTTAATAAAATAATAAATATAATATAAAAAAATAAATATATAGATACATTAATATAAATATGACATTTTCCTAACAATATGTTGTTTTCAGTATATAGTTTTTAGACAGTAAACATTGGCCTTTTTATAATAATAATAATATCATGTTTCTTTTTTCAGACAGTAAAAAAAGCCTTTTATAATAAAACTAATAAGAAAAAATTACATAAATGTAAAAAAAATACTAAACATTAGGGGTCACTGGCACTGAAAACACCTTGTCTTTGACTGAGACCATGATCACTCTTGTGTCAGGTGGGTTCGTTTCGGTTATGCTCAGATTTTGACAAAACTTGAAAACGTGTGTGAAAAAACAATCAAATAAATTAAAATTTTATCAGAAAATCTTCCATTTTTTATTGTAATAGCGTGCTTTGCCTTTGTGGAAATTTGTTCTAATTAAAAGCTAAAAAAGGACACTATTATATTAAAAATACTCACCTATTTATCACCAAGTTGCAACAAATACGTCTTTACGATTCCGGTGTATAGTACCTTTGAATGTTTTTTTGCAGCAGATTTTCCATTTTCAGTGTAGATGAGTAGATTTAATCACCGGGATCTTTAGGCCCTCAAAGCTTGTGTGTGTAAATATTTGTAAATGAGTAGCATTAAGCCTTTATGTGGCCTGGCATAGAGCGGCCATTCACGTCCTATCTGACATCATCAGAGTCTCCAAACAGCTAGTGATTACAGGAAATATCTAATATAGGAGATTTGTGTCACTTTGTTGCATGTCGTATACTTTGGGGAAGTGTTTCTGGCATGTAAACACAACATGTTCCGTAATTAACAGGAAAAATACGTACACAGGCAGAAAGAACGGCAGAGACCTCCCTCTATCCCGTGCAAATGTTTTTAGGAATCTGCCCGAAGCTTAGCTCTAGAAAACACACACGCAGCAACAGGCGAGCTACAGCTCAGAGTTACCAACCAGTTCCAGCCCAGCACTTTTCTGAACAAAGCTCTCCTTAAGGAGGGCCACGGAGCGCATGAAACATGCATGGCACGGTGCGCCGAGGTGTGTGTGAAGCTTTCATTAGGCCCTGATGCTGCTTTTAATGCATATTTTAAATTGCACAAACTGCTCCTCAAATCTCGTTTGAGAGCCGCCAGTGCCGCCTTGAACTGACAGCCGTATCTGAGGCATGTAAACAATGCACTGTAAATACATGAAAACACATTTCCCTCTTTGTTACCATCACGCTAGCGTGTCAGCGCAGTGTGTGTGCGCATTAAGCCCGCGTACGTGATTCGCTTTTGTTCTGCGCCTCAGCTGTTGAGGGAAACAGTTGGATGGAAGGATAAAGAGCGAGAGAGAGAGTCTTTTACTGCATTGTCTTCATCAGATCTGTCACGAGCTCATGCGTTGATCACAGATACGGCCTGTCAGCTTGACACCCGCTCCATCTCTCCTCACCCGCGCCAACCGTTCCCACAGGCAAACCAGAGAAAGCGTATATGGGTTTATTGGGAGCGTGAGCACAAGACGGCCGCTGAATATGTCAGTTTTATGCACTGAATGTGAACCGTTTTGATCCTCGCAGCTCTAGCACAAGTTGTTTAATTATCTCTGATAGCTGTGCGTATGCACAGAAGCTAACTGTGTGGTCAGGCGACTGGACTTTACCGCCTTGCTAAGTGCTAAAGGGAAGTGTGTGTTGAACAGCTCTATAAACCTGCTCATCAGCCCTCCCGCCTGACACTGCCAAAGCCAGCACATGCTGAGTGGAGAGGCGCTCTGTAGCCTCTCTGTACAGAGTTATGGGGCTTTAATGGGAAATCTTAAACACATTGCGAGCACTCCTCAGCATATGTAGGCTGACTGCTCACCGCAGAGTGGTTTTGGACCGGGTTTTCAGAAAGGCATTTAAAGACCAGCTACCACTCTGTCATAACCTAAACCGTGTTTCACGCTGACATGGACGAGAAAAAAAAAACAGCAGTCAAATGACAGCGAGAGCAGAAAAATCTCAAGCGGAGCAAGAATTAAGGTCTTAACACAAAAAGGTATGTTCACGTTAGCAATATATTGGCGCAGTTTTGTGTGTCCATTGTTCATTGTCAGTAATTTATTAACGTCACATTCGTACAAAGCAACTTTCTTTTGGTCAATGAATCAAAACCATGTGACCAACTTGAGCATGTGGCAAAATCTGTATAATAAAAAATCTGACTGACTGAATCTCGCACGCACAAACTTGTTTAGCAACAGTAAATATACTTTGCCCCTTAAAACAATTATTGTTTGAGAAAGGGACTCTGGGAAATGTAGTAAAAACTCCACTGTTGTTGAAAGACCTGAGCGGCATTTACCATGTTTTTTTTTTGTTGTTTTTTTTTTTTTTTGTGATACTACCAAGTACCTACACTGTTAGCAAAACCAATAGACACAGAAAAAATAGGGGCCAAAGTTTTACCTTTTGGTATACAGCAGCTTGTCACTACAGCAATACCCTTAAATAGTACATATTTATAAAATTTGCCCCTATTAGGTACATATTAATACATTAGAGAAGTAATAGTACCCTTAAGGTACTAATAGTGATAAAAAAAAAGTACAAATATGTCCTTAAGGGTACCAGTGACAAGCTGTTATACCCCAAAAGGTACAATTCTGACCCTTTTTTTTTTCTGTGTGCACAAAAGTTGTACCTTTAGGGGCTTGTCACTGGTACCCTTAAAAAGTTAACTTTGTAGCACAATGTAACAATATGTACCCCTTGGGTACTACCACGAAAGGGTGCAGTTGTTCCTTTAACAGTGCTGCCACACTTTCAAGCTGATGTATCCATAAAGGTACTGATTTTGCACATCTTTATATAAATACCGAAGTACTATGCTTTACTATCTGATGCTAGCTAGCATGTTGACTCGGCTGCCAGACTCTCTTTCACACGCACTATCTCTCTTTCTCGCTCGCTCAGTGGCACCACATCATTAACAGGTATGGCAGGGCCGTTTGCCACAGAAATAGCCAGTAAATCAGCCGGTAATATATGTGCACGTGGGAGACAACCCTGGGGAGATAAACGGCTTTTTATTGAGACGCTCAGTGAAAGGCTGAGCCGAGGCCAGTCCCCCTGGCCACTGTATTTACCTCTGGGGTGTCAGAGAACAGTCTCTCTCCCTCAGCACAACGCTCCTGCCTTTCACCCACACACATAAATCTGTCCCGCTCCACGCCGGCCAAACCGCTGAGCAGAGCGAGGGCAAGAACTAGCATCAGTAACAGCACCTAGCTTCTCGCACATAAACATTCGTGCAAAGGAAATTATAAACCACAAACAAATCACACAAAGGGGAACTGCGGAACTGTTTGAGCCAAATGTAACATCCAGGGATTTCGCAGTATGAATTTCTGAATAGGAATGAATGCTTTGAGTCCTGACAACAAGTATACGAGTGAAAATGTGGTATTTTCTTCTTTATACATTTTTTTTTTTTTTTTAAATGTAATACTTGTAAAATAAATATTACACAATTTATAGTTTTAAAAATATGCATATACAAACATTCTGTAAAAGACTAAATGTTGCATTCTTTCGCAAATTAAAATGACTGTAAGATGAGTTTTAGTATTCGTCTCACTCTCCACATCTAAATAAGCACACATACACACACATAACAAAGCAACACAGTAGCAACAGGGTGGAACAATAGGATAAGCGTGCTGGCATGTTTAAATCACATGATATACTAAGTGTTCAGAGCGTTAGCAGGTTGTCTGTCACAGCGCCTGCTAATTACCTCATAAGCATACACACTTCATCCTGGCTGGGGTTACACCAATACACAAATATTACTTGTCATGCAAATGACTACTATGAAAACCGCTCATAACAAACACAATTATTTTAGTTATAAATCAAAATAGCTCTGCATATTTATTTGATCACAAATGTATTCTATTTATTTTTCATGAACTAAAATGTATTGTCACGCATCTTGACTCACAGCTGTAATCGCTGTTGAATACACTTCCCTAAAGTGTCTTCAAAACAACATTTAGACAGAGATCATGGGAGAGGAAACGAGTGGGAAAGAGAGAATGAGAGAGAGGGAGAGGCTGCTTTAGGGGGAAAAGGAAGAGCGCCACATATGAGATGTGAGGTCACTCTTGCTGCCCTGTGTTTTCTCATATGAGTTTTTCTCTGGGGTTAAAGCTCACAACCTGCACAGTTAATATGACAAGCTCTTTATACGTGTGTGTTCATAACAAACATCTGTTCCCACAGCACATCTGAATATGCATGATCTGCAAGAGAGTCACGCGCGCACACTCAAAAACTTACGCTGTTTAAACACTGAAAGGCACAACTGGATAATCCCCTGTGACAGACAATGAATACAACTGAATATCTCTTTCTTTCTTTCCCTCTTTAGCTATCAATCTCACTGTCACACGTATGCACATAAATACATGCATACGCTCAGTCATCTTAAATGATGTCCCAGAGAGAGTATGTCATATTTAGACACTAACCGATCCTCTTGCCCCTGAGGCATGCTAGAGTGTGTAACCCCAAACTCACCAGGGTGCACGGCACACACGCACACGTTCACTCTCGCTGCATATCACACGCAGAAAACCGTTGGGATTTTATAATAACGTCCTACCTGTTTGGTCATGGAGTCAATCAGGCGTACATAAAAGTCCTGTTCTGTTCTGATGCCTGTGGAGGAGAGAAGATAAGTCCTCTTTAACTCACAACGCAATGCAGGTCATATGCACAAGCGTGGATCAGAAATGAAGCCGGCAGGTATATATTTATAATTCACAATGACATGGCTTGAATACAACATAGATGCTTTAAATGTCTAGACAACCCAACATAGACTGCAGACAGTGTTAAAGGATTATGGGAAAAATGGCTTTGGAGCAAACTCAAACTTACAGACCCACATACATAAACTAAAAATAAACAAAATAGCTTTTACAAAGAAAAAAAACACAAGAGCTTCTAAAATAGTGAAATTGACAAAATCAAAAATAATCATTACCAGAAAAAATCATGTTTTTCAGCCAAATATAAATATACGTTCAAAACGTCTTATAAAAAGATTGTGGATCGTTAATGACCGGCGGAACAGATTTTCCAACGCCTGGTTGTCGTTTACCACATTAGTAGACAGAAAAGAGTGTACTTTCATTATGGCCAGGCCATTAGCTTCCATCAAAAATGAAGTGCACATTTCTGGAAAACGAGTAACCGGAAAAGTGCACTAATGGGGATCGTTTTTTGTTTCATTAATGTATATAGTTGAAACACTACGACTCATTTTAATTCTTTTTTGTTTGAACAATGAATATTATTATTAATAGTATTATTTTAGCACATTATATTCATTTGAATCAGTTTAATCCAGCTACACAATGAATTATTTATTTCTTTGTCACCCCTTCTTGTCGTTCTGTCTCGCTGTCTTTTATTTTATTCAGCTTGTCGCGCTGAAGTAAATCCCTGATGTGTTTATGCAAAGTTCAATGAGACGACGCGATTCTTCTTACCGTTGCTGTAAAGAAGCTGTAATCTGTAATGGATCCCATTGTTTGTCTTTTCTCCGGTAGATTCCTGCAAAAATAAATTCGATGGTTACCAAGAAAAGCCTATTTGACTGTTTCTGAAGAGCCAGCCGAGACAAAAACGGTACAAAATACATTCATGACTGAGTAAACGAACGAGTTAAAATACTTTTTTTTTTAAAAATAATAATTTTAAGTCTTGTGTATTGTACAGTGTGATTTCACAATTTAATAACAACGTGCCCCGGGTATAGACGTGTACAAAGTGATTAAATATACAGTAAGCATTAATAGCCACATCTTTTAATTAAATAAAACGCTCACTATGATTAATTTACAAGTGCTTGCTTACAAAACATTTTATTTGCGTGGAGGATTTTATTAAAGCAGCATATGGTTCTTCACAATAATAAAAATAATTTGCTTTTAAATAGCATCTTGAAAGGAATATTAACTTTATGACCTTAGGTTATCACTGTAATATTTCTTCAAAATAGAGCTAGCAGATTTAAGTAAATGCATAAAGTACTGAAAGGAATGAATATAACACATGAGGTTCTCTTAAATTATAAAAGATGAATATTTAAGCATTTAAAATAATCAATATAAAATATAAATACAATTATTAAATGAAATTGTAATTTAATGCAAGAATATGATTTACGGTGTAGCCTATAGGCAAATAAGCTTTTAACTTTAGGCTAATATCAGCTACATTTTATCTAGCCATAATTTTCAGAACTGAGAAGCCATGTATTTTCACTCAAATTTGCAAAAGCAATATGCAAAAGAGGACGTTTCACTTGCCTTTTCTTTTTCAACAAATCCAACAAAAGAAGTTCTTTCAATTTCCACGGGCTGTCCTTGTCTGTCGTATAGCGCTAAAACGAAGTGGAAGAAGTTGGATTTGCGAAGATTTGAAGGAGGCTGCTTCTCAAAGTGTGCTCGAGCAAGACCCACTCCACTACGAACACATACAAGACAGAGAGAGGATGGAATATATAATTATGTATAAAATATATATATATATATAAATAAAGGGGAATAATTACAATTTACTAAAATTGTTAAAATTGTTTTGTTTTGTTGTTCTCAAATTGCAGTGCAAAAGCTATTGAAACCTCTTTTTGACAGGTTTAATAGTTTGCAATTAAAAAGTAGCCTGTTAATAAGTTTTTGAAAACAGTCATTGAGACGTATTAATCTTTGTATTCTCTTAAATAGCATAAAAACCGATGTAATTCTTGTTTATAAAAAAAAAATAATTCACATAAATGTAACTCGATCCGAAAACTCTGTTCAGTTGCTCTTAACAAACTACTGCTTTGAATTGTCTTTCAAATTCTGCAGGCTATTTAAAATTTAAAGCTACAGATTCAATGCAAAACTAGTGCTTGCAAAGTCACTTAGAAGCAAAAGCTTGAGGCTGTTTTAACCTTAAAAATAATCATAATAGAAATAGGCTACTAAAACCCGTTTTAATGTGACCTGCAACTCAAGCGTTCTGTCTATATGTGCCAATAGCACGCCGGAGAGGATGCTACGAACTTATCGCAGCAATAAATCAATCTGTTTGTCATCTGGTTATTAATAAGCAGATATCGTGCACTGATTCGGATGATATACAAAGAGCGTTTTGTGTCGTCCCAGGATGATAAGCGCACAATACTCCATCTAGCCGTTCCCGTAGCGCTTCTGCAGACCGCCGCCGGCTTACCTCTGAGCGGCTGTGTTCGCATCCAACACTCCGGCACCCTGCATCCATGTCCGGACAGCGTTCATCCCGGCACCGATGGGCTCCTCTTTCATACTACTCCCGCTCCTTTGAATGCTGTCTTGAATCCCGAACATGAAAACAGACTCCTGTCACCGTCTCAGTCGGCGCTTGCTTCTTTTGATCGCTCCGTTAAAAAAAGACAAGGAGAAGTGTACGGGTGAGCAGGTGTCACCGCGTTTGTCTCTATTAGCGCTTCCTCTCTGAAACAGAAAATAGAGCGACGTGCCAAAAGAAACGCGAGATGTCAACATCCAGGTTTGGGAACACCGTGCAACAAACAAACAAAAACTGCAAGATTAGACTGGAGGTCCCTTTGGTCTAGCGCGCAAAAAAAAAAGTCTAATGTCACTTTAAGAAACAATAGGATCAAGAACGGGCTTCGCTGAGGGTTAGATCAAATGTCATCATCCAGAGACTTTTTTTTCTTTATTTTCTCCTCCTTTCCTTTCCTGTCTTTCTCCACAAAGAGTATTCTCTGATCAAATCACATGAATGAGCAATATGAAATCAACCACGAGAGGTGGACCCTTGTGGAGACAGCTCCCTCGCTGTTCCCCTTGTTCAAACGGGAGTGATTTGTGTCCTTTCCCAAAGGAATCCGATTTGACTGTCTCTGGGAACTAAACACAAGCAAACTAACCCCAAAGGGAGGAGGACGAGGTGGAGGGAGTGACTGCGCTCGCAGGGCCGCCCCCCAAACATAAGTAAAGCCGAACTACCATTAGCTGTCCACCCAACCACGAAGCCCGTCGCCTAATTAGATATCACAGCCAGCCCTGCCCACTTAGCGAGCGGCGTGTTTAGAGAGAAAACCAAAAAAGTTACGCGCCGCGCGTTAAATGTCACGCACCCGAGCGCGCGACAGAAGGCAAATAGATGCGATTCAGATGAACAGAATTGTTGTTGTTATATTATAATTTGTAATATTGTGAGGTTATTATAGAATATGCACAGTAAGTTTTTAAAAAAAAACTGGATTAGTGTGAAGATTATTTAAAAACTTTAAAGAGTTTTTTAAAGGAAATTTCGGGGTGTCGCGGTTCGTCTCCAGCTGTTGTCTTTTGGCGCCCCTGACACAATTAAGCAAATTTCAACTATCCTAAGGACTTAAAACAAAAGTCCTAAATATAATGTAGTTATAAATAACGGCAGTGTTTCTTTATTCATTTTTATTGAAATCGATAATTATCCTGACACAAAGTGCTCAAGCAGCCTACTGTTGCTATGGTTACCTGCGTTTCTGCTAGCGAGCTCTGTTTACATTCAGGTAAAAATGAACTCTTACTAACTTTTGTGATGTAACTTTTTGTCGTTAGTGAAACAACCCCAAGCAGCCGCTGTCATAGTAGGATATATATTTAAAACACGTTTGTGGAACAGAATTAAGACAAGGATGAAGTACGTTACTCTAAACAGAAATCACCTGTTATGGAAATTGCTATAGAGTTTTTATGTAGCCCTTGTGATAGTTTATGTTTGACAGCTTATGTAAGGAATTTAAGAAATTAATTAGTCTTTGAAAAAGTTAAAGCAAAATGTGAACTTTGTTGCAGATTTGTCAGCTAACTATTGTCAATTAATACCCTAAAAAATGCATTGCTAATATGATTTAATGATTTAATTGGCTATGTTTAAATACATTTATGTATTTAAAAACGCCATTGCTGAAAAACAAAAAAGTAATGTACCGATTTTTTTGAATCCATAAAACATCTGTTCTGATAGTAGCATATAAACGACAGTAAACGCGTCAAACAAAGCTGGATACAGACCCAAACAGTTTAACAGCTGCTTTGTCAGATTCGGTGTAAAACGACAGTAATATAGCCTTTACAGGAGTAAATGCTGGGAGCGCAAAACCATTTTACATAGCAGCACTTTGTGTTTTTCATTTTTCACACAACAGCAGTTTTCTTTTTAGATTTAGAAAGCAACTATAAAGCTTTATGATGTTTTAGAAACGTGCAAAAATAATGAGCATATGCATGCACGAGAAATGGATAATGCATACTAGAGCTAGCTAAATGAAATCCTCCGCAGACAACAGCGGAAGTGTCAGAGAGTCCGTCCAATCCAGTGCTGGTCAGGCAGAGGGGAATTCTGCTCCCCCTGGGTCCCTGTATATTTATATTCCCACACAGCAGTTTAAAGTAGTAGAAACGACACAAGCAGTCTCAGTGGAAACGGTGTATTTTCATCTGTCTAAATAAGAAACAGACCTGTTACTTAGTATATTAAAACGCTTTTTTTTTTCTTTTTTCTTTTTTTTTTTTGCATCACTTAAATATAGCTTGGTGTGCTATGTGTTTGTGTACATGAAAAAAATCAATTTGCAATATTTAAAAAAGGGGGAGAAACACGTGTCTTTAATCTAATAAAATGCTTAAATGAACCTTTATATAATATAACTAATCCTATTGCTGACAGCGACAAATTCGATTTGATTTGTAAAACAGATGTCCACATAAATCACGCTGTCGTTGATGAGTACTAACCGTATAATTAAATCGAATTGAAACACAAAATAAATCAAAATGTAAAACTAAGTTCTTGTCACGTGAGATAATTCAGTCAGTATGCTACTTTTCAAACAGAAGGCCGCATGTCAACATTTAGAGTTCTTTTAGCGTTTTTTCAAGACATTGCACTGCCAGGTAGGCCTAATGCCGTGAATTCGTACAACATGAAACATACCTATTTTTTCACGTCAAGTTATGACTGCGAGAAACCCTCTGTGTACTTAATGCACCAAATTATTAGCCATTATTAGCCTACCTTTTGTCTTTGTTTTCCATCTTATTTTGACGTTTTAGGAAATTTAGAAATAAGAGTTTCAGCTCACGAAGATCATGAGAACTGCTAAAATGTGTGTTTATTTATATTCAGAACGACTAAGAGAGTCCGTGATTTGTGCAAAAGCAAAGAAATCGTGAAAGTGTTTCGGACCCCGGAGACCCCTGGTTAATGGTGGACGGCCCGACATTGCCATCTCGTGGCCACACATGGAAACACAATTGGGGAAACAATTGAGCCAAATATACAATTATCTAAAAATATACTCGCTTAAGTTATTCCAAACCCCTAGGAACTTCTTCAAAGAAACAGAAAGAAATGATAAGCAGAATTTGATTGACAAAGACTTGCTGTTCACTTTCATTTCATTTTTTCCCCCGTAAGATGTTATTAGTAACTGACACAGTGTGTTTTTGGTTAAACTGACCTTTTTTAAATGTAAGGATTAAATCGCTATAGTAGGCTTACTTTTGAGTAAATGCGCATTACAACAAAACCCTCTAACAGGATTTAGGTCAGAAGAGAAAAAAATGATACTTTGCTGTGACACTTGACCTTAAACTGGCTGTTCCGTTGAAGGCCTTCACACACACACACACACACACACACCGAAACTCACACTGGAGGGGACTTGTGAAGACAACATAATTTATATTCTGGTTCCGTGAGAAAAAGTACCTAGGGAATATCTGGCCTTTCCAAAATGACCGAGTGCTTTGTTCTTGCTTTTCACATGTATTTTTCTGTAACTTTTTTTTTCTTTTTTTACACAAAGGTCGGAGTTCAAGGCTAACTTTGATCAGAAGGATGGAGAGGGGTTAAAGGGTAGCGTTCTTTGATTTGCTAATGTTTCCTCCATTCTCTCTTCCTGCCCCTCATGCTAAAGGGAGTTAAAGTGCTCACACAGGAAAAGCGGATAAATGCTCACATCTGCCTGCACAGAGACACCTCACACTGCGCTCAAATACAGCGGGACTATGTGTATGGCATAACTTCAAACTTTCCAAATCCATAAAACAGTTATGTTAAAAGAATAGTCATGACTATGATTAGGGGTGTACAGTAACTCTATGAGGGGGAAGGAAAGCAAGTGATCTTCAGACCTCTGAAAGATGGCGAATGGTCAGGAAATGAGTGCATATCCTGTCTGTGTGTCTTCATCAGATGTTTTGATGGTTTCAGCAGTCTGACATTACCTCAGCACCAGGTGTGGGTCTGTTTGATTCATCACAGGTGGGTTTAAGAGCCCTGTAGGTCTTGTTCAGAAAATCACAGTGAAAGAAAGCAAGGACAAATGTTTCATGGGTAAGGTTTGGATTTATTCTGACATTCAAGCTCACGCAAATTTCAACTGCAATTCAAACAGAAGTTAGCCTTATATAAAGCAAAACTTTACTTTTATTTGTATTTCATGTCAAAAATAAAAGCAAGAGATGCTAAAAAACCAAAAAGAGGTATTTTAAATGCTACAATTTAATTTAGACCATTCGTAACCATTCGTACAAAACTGATCATTGAATATTTATTTTGATTGAACAGATTTCTTAAAGATTACATGAAGCAAATTAATAAATAACCTAAATAATAAAATGAACATTTATTAAATACTTATTAATACATTATTATTGTCATCATTATCATCACAGGTGGGTTTAATAGCAGTAGGTCTGAGAGCTGTAGGTCTTGTACGACTCAGAAAGGCAATGTGGAAGAAAACCAAGACAAATGTTTCATACGTTAGGTATGGATTTATTCTGACATTCAGGTAAACGTTCAGACTTCAGGCATATTTTACTGAATTCAGCTGCAATTCAAACAAAGTTAGCCTTCACAGAACATCATTCCACGTTTATGCTTTATAAAAAAAAATTCAGAATGCTATGGAATACTCTCCATTCTCGTTTGCTTTCAAATGGAAAATATTTTATTTTTTAAATAAAAAAAAAGAAAATCTGGTGCTTTAGATAAAAGCAACCTTTTTGGAGATTTAAAAATCCCTCCAGCCAAACGCCATTCGTTTAACAAACTATGTGAAATATATTAGCCTAAACACTCAGTAAAAAGAAGAAAAAAAAACGGCATTCGCAAAGTGTGCTCATACATTCTCTAATGTATTCATATTCACAAATGCGTTAAATGCCAAATACTAACGAGAATGAAATTGACTCTCCTGAACGGTCCTAGTGTTTATCCACAGCCAAAGGCGCTTCCCACTGCCGCCACTAGAGGTCGCTAGAGGCGCTGCGTTCATGCGAGCCTGGGGCCGCTTCATGACACTCGAAGCTGCTTAACACTGTACTTTTGCATATCAAAACTCCTTTACATATATATTTGTACATGGGTATATATTTCATATATAACTTGATTCAATGCATACACACCAAAATATTTGGTATCAGACAAGACAAACTTTGGAGCATTGCTTTATGTTACATTAGTGCAAATGCAGTGGCATATATGTCTATATATATATATTTTCTCTCAATAAAACAAATAGAGAACAGAAAAAAGACGGGCTACGGCTATTGGATACTGAGAGCGTGCTAGTGGATATGTGCTAAGTGCCTACAGAGCATCACAGCACTATATTGAAGGGTCACATGATCACATTCAGGTTGGTGTTCGCTGGAGATTGTAGTTTCGTAATAAAGGGTGGGGAAGAGCTGGTGTTTTGGTAGATCCAGATGTGGAATGGGTGAAATGATTCTTTTCACCTCAGAAGGCTTTCTAAGCTCTGGATTTTGTGATTTTCTGGATAAGAGGGGGACGGTAGAAGGATTTGGATTGTATAGACGTCTCCGTGTCATAGAAAGGGCCGAAAGTTTCCCATAAGACCCTCTGCTGTGTCTTTTGGCCAGCAGTGTGTGGAGTTGGGTTTGGCTCAAGGCAGGATTAGGAGGAGGAGCAGGCAGGAGTGTCACCATCATCTTTTAGCCCAGCTGTGAGGTCTGACGCTGAAGAGAGAGTGGTGTCGTCTTGCTGGGGAACCTTGGGGGTTGAATCTGACTCTGGATGCTGTGAAGGGTCCGGATCACCTTCTGGCTGTATTGGGGACTCCTGTGTTGAAGAGCTGGGTTGTGATGAGCCTTTCAGCTGGTTGTGGCACAGGGGGCAGGTCTCCTGGACATATAACCACTTCTTCAAGCAGCCGGCATGGAAGAGGTGACTGCAGGGGGTGATCACAGCTGACGTCATGTCCTAGATTCAAGAGCAGAAGAGGTTAGTTATTGAAAAAAATTTAAATATATTATGATAATTATACAAAAATTAAATAGCACATTTTAAAATTTTACTATGCTTTGGCAAAACAAACAGAAAAAAAACCTAAGTTCACTTAGACATCACTATTACTGTACAAAATTAAAATAAATTATATTTTAAGATATTTTAAATCAACAACAACAACAATAGTAATTATTATTATTAGTTAATGTTTAATGTATGTTAAGTAATAATAATAATTATTGTTATAATCAATATTATAACAGTGGCAAATCATAATATATATATAATTGTTTTTATTATTTTATTAATAATACATTATTATTATCACTAGTATAACAATAACAAATTATATTATTAGTATAAATAATCACAATAAAAAATACAATCATCATGAACTAAATATGAAGAAGAATATTATGTTTTATATAAGTTGAATGGTAGTAGTTGTAATAGTAGTAATAATAATTGTTTTTGTATATTATTATTAATTATATGAATTATATATAATTGTTATAATAATAATAATAATAATAATTACATTAATATTCTTACCAACAAATTAGTAAAATCAAATATCAGCCGATAACTGATATAGTACCTGCTCTCTTAATGCTAAGCAGCTATGAATGGTTTCCAGGTGGTTCACATGTTAACATTATAAAGTGTTATGAATGTTTTGTAAGGCTTTTATGCTGTTATGAATGTGGTTATTAGGTGGTTGCTTACTGACGAAGTCAAAACAGCGCACCCAAAATCTCTATTATATTTTAGTTTATGGATAAAGCACCTTAAATATAGGTCTACAATATTGCTTGTCGAACAAAGAAATCTTAAATCCCATCGCTTGAAAAAATCCTTTCTCAGCAAACTACACAACATTAGATATGTCCATGTATATAATACAAATGGTGTGGCACAAATTATGCGCATAAGTTTAACAGTTAGAGGATTGTGTGAACAACAGTGATGCACCCTAACTGAACCCACCATCAATCTAGCCCAGAAATACACAAGAAGACACGTGCTACAGAGTGTACCTGGACATCCATCACAAACTCACACACACCTGGTAGCAGATGGAACAGATGTCATTGTGCTGCTGGAGTTGTTGGTGAGAAGCTGTAGGCAGGCTCTTGATCTTGTTGACAGCATCTCTGCGAAGCAGGAAACTCTGCCAACCCAGCTGGGCCCTCAGCCACACGTTATAGTAAGAATGGATGAGAACGATAGTGGAGCCCATCACAGTCCACTCCCCAAACACCGTCTCCGACACGCCGTACGCTACCACGCAGAGTGCCACCACGAACTCCAGCAGCCTGTAGGTGCCGTTCACCCAGTAGATGACATCATCCATGTTCTCCACCGGAGCCTTGCGGAGCTCCTCCACCATGAAGAGCACGTAGATCAGCAGCGTGCCCAGCACCTGAGAGTCAAAGAGTTTAAAACAGTTGAATTTCACATTAACTCCAACACAATTATAATAGGTTTTTCAGAGCTAGAGATCAGGGCAGATTAAATGCTGATTACATTGCAAGTAAAATTGGTCCAATTATAGCATTATATACATATATATAGTGCCTTGCGAAAGTATTCATACCCCTTAATTTTTTTCACATTTTGTTATGTTGTTGTCTTATGTAAATATTTTTTTTTTTTACTTTTTGTCCCACATCAATCTACACTCCATACACCATAACTATACAACAAAAAACAGGTTTTTAACATATTTGCAAATGTATTAAAAATAAAAAAAGTAAAATGATTCAATTGCATAAAGTATTCATAATCCTTAATTAAATATTTAGCTGAAGCATCTTATCAGTCTCAAGTCTTTTTTGTTAGATGCGACAAGCTTTGCTCATCAGCAATTTCACTTTTATCTGCCACTCTTCTTCTCTCGTCATCACCTCTCAGATTGGATGGGGGCAGATGCACATGTTCAGGTTTCTTCAGAAATACGTGATTGGGTTCAATCATGTCTGGGCCACTCAAGGACATTCAGAGGTGTCTATAAGCCACTCTTGCTGTGTGTTTAGGGTCATTGTCCTGCTGGAAGGTGAACCTTCTGTCCAGTCTGAGTTTCTGAATGCTCTGGACTGGATATACATACTTTAAGGCTATCTCAATATTTTTGCTTCTACTCTGATGAGTCTGACACCAGCACACTTTACTTTAGTGATGGTACTCTGCAGGTTATGAGCAGAGCTGGTTTCCTTCAAACATCATCAGACAAGAGAATCCTGTTTCTCACAGTCTGAGGGTCCTTCAGGCACTTTATTGTACATTCCAGTCGTGTTTTCATGTGTCTTACCTCAGGAAAGGACATGCCAAGCCACAATAAAGCCCAAATTGATAAAGTGTTGCAGTGATGTTTGTCCTTCTGTAGATTTCTCCACATCATGGAGCTCTACTAAAGTGACCATCAGGTTCTTGGTCACCACGGTAAACAAAGCCCTTCTCCATCAGTTGCTGAGTTGGACGAGTCCTGGTTGTTTCAAACTTCTTTCATTAAGGTTAACGAAGACTACATACTTCTGTGACCCTTCAGTGAAGCAGAATTTTTTTCAGAACTTTTCCAGAGATGTGTGGCTCGGCTCAAACCTGTTTCTCAGCTCTTCGGACAGTTCCTTTTGACCTCAATGCATGGTTTTTGCTCTGATATGCATTATCAGCTGCTAGATCTTTTATTAAGATGTGTGTGCCTTTCCACATCATACCCATTCAATTGAATTTACCACAGGTTCACAGGTTAAATCTAGCAATAATTTAAATTTCTTAATAAACACTTATTAATATGTTATTAAAATCAAAAATAGTATCTGCTAACATTATTCAATGGATCTGAGCTGATATGAACTAACAATGAACAGTTATATTTTATTAACTAAAGATAAAACTTTATATATCTATACAGTATTAATTTATGTTTTTATATACTTCTTAAGTTGTAGAAGACTATCTTAAAGCAGAGTTTCATTTCTCCTTTTTTTAAGAATAAACTATATTTTATTTCCTTGAAATACAGGATATTTTTAGGAATTACAGTAAGGGGTCATAGAACCAGTTTCAACTTGAAGATCAACAAGATGATTAACGAGAAACATAAACATCACCCAAGTAACGGGACGGTTCTTCTAATAAATGTATAATAGAAAACAGTTAGAGAACAGAGGGACAGTCATATAATACACTTCATTGGATCCTATGTTAGATCTGCACTTTATATCTCCAATGTTACCACAATCCATTAAAAACTCCTAAATTGTTGGTCAAGACTGTGCTGCAATACCAAATTTAACATCAGGAATAAAATCTGAACACTAGGGCAACATTCCTACAGCGCCATACTGAGAGTTACAATTTCTCACATTCATTTGTGTTCAGTTTCTGTTCCTTTACACTGTTTCTCACACTCACTAATGCTGCACAGTGTGTGTTTGTGTGGGATCTCTACCTGTAATGAGGTCAAGATGCTGGAGGAGATGATGATCAGCAGCCAGAAGTCCATGTGGAAGAACTGACATATCATGTAGGACATGTAGGCTGGGAATACCAGCAGAAACAAGCACAGGCTAACCGCACGGAAGTGCTTCCATAAGCTCCTGTTGATTATAAAATAATCAGAACACTCTTTACAATGTTGACGTGTATAACACATAAATACATGACTTCAGCAATCATCCTTATGTACTTGTCTCTGGAGGCTCCCAGCGCCAGAACTATGGGATCAGCTATCTCTAACATAGACTGCAGGATGGAGGCCACCACAATGAAGAGGATGATGCTGAGGAGGAAGGCTCTGTGGATGACCTGCAGCTCGATCAGTCCAGTCTGAACAGCGAGGATCAGAAGAGTGATCCCCTCCGTCATGCCCCTAAAAGAGAGATGAGGGATTGACGGATCGGTGTGATTTCCATGGTTAATGTTTATTAAATAGCAAATCGGCATATTAAGATTTCTGAAGGATCGTGTGAAACCGAAGATTGAAGTAATAGCTGCTGAAAATTCGGCTTTGTCATCACAGTCTCTTAATATAAATCGTTAAAAATAACTTCAAATAATATAAATTAAACATTAAATAATAATAATATTAATTAAGTATTAATTAGCGAAACTAAATGGCAACCCTATTTGTAATTTGCATAAGAAAAAAAAAACATTCTTTGTGCCATGAGGGTGGGTTTATGATACCTGTGCATGGTGTTGTCGTTCATGAAAGCCCTGTAGCCCTGCAGGTAGAACTTGCAAAGAGTGAGCACCCCCAAGGCAACGAATGAAACGGTGAAGACCAGGCCCAGCAGAGAGTATGGAGTACAACAGCACTCTGCAATACTGGAGAACATTTAGAAATAAGGTTGCCGTCCACCAAAATGCATGAACCACTTAACATTTACAGTTCACCAAATCTTCTTTATTTCTCCATTATGATCTTAGATAAATGACTCTTCATATACTCACCTTGTGAGAAAAAGAAAGAGCAGCCTCTCTCTAGATGTGGGCTGGTCTCGTGTGCTGAAGTATGTGTAGATTTGAAGAGCAAACAGAACCAACCAGAAACACATGAACAACACGGGCAGAACCAACTGATTCCACAGAGACATACCGAGAGCCAGCAACCCATAAACCTCCACCACCTGACAAAATAAGACAGAGAAGAGCTTCATTCTTGTTTCTTTTATTGAACTCTCTTCAAGTCTGTTGTAAAACTCACTCTTTAGTCTCTAACCTGTGCAAGCTCCCGGTATGCTGTCTTGGCCAGATTAAAAGGCACCAGAAGGTTGGAAGCCAAAAAGTAGATGACTTCCAGGCCTGTGAAAATCATGGCAAAGCGATTGACAAAAACGATGGTCTCCAAAGGGACTAGGCACAGCCTGGCCACCAGAGGGAGCAAGTGCGCTGAGAACAGCCAAATGCGCTTGGTCTGCATCACACAGGAGCACAAGGTACACACCACCAGCTGGCCTGTTCACACATAAACAGAGAAATAAAACATTTTATTTATAATAGAATACAGATATATAGAAATGTTAGCAACAATAAGATGACGGTTATTGCCAAACTGCAACATATTACATCAGGCCTGAACCTTTGACCGTTTGTTCCTTACTGTACTCACTGACATTAATGAATGCATCTGTTCTGACTGGAGTTAATTAGGCCCTACAGATTTTAGAGTAATGGCCGAAGGACCCAGCAGCACTGAAGAACTCGGTGAGCACACTAGTGAAACAGCAAGCAGTACACCAAAGGGGGAATCTCAGTATAGGGATGTATTCCAGCACTATATTATTAAAAAGAGAGAATTTAGATGCATACATAAAATGAGGCATATCATGGAGCAGCATATTGTCTCGAATGAGGGGGAAATATCATTACTGTAATGCAATAAGAAAATAATCCTGTCTGTACGCAACGTCTTTCTAAATTAATAAATAAATAACAAAAACAGCAAAAACATCAATTTAGTACAGTACTGTAATGATGCTAATAAAACACCTTATTATATTTACATGAAAGTAGAGTACACACACACAAAAAAAAATCTTAAATTTAAACTTTGATTTAAAACAATAAAGACTATAACTAAAGATATATTCTCTTCAAAAGACCTACATATGTTTACTGTAAATCCTTCTTAATGTATGCACAATCTTTTCTATGTGCTACCAAAAATAGGAAATAAAAATACTAATAAATAAAACCTACAGAAATTTCTGCAGTTTCAGCAATACCAGCCTGAATCTAAACAGTAGATAAAAGCTTAGCTAGTGTAATGCAGCAACTAAAGTTAAATAATGGGAATTTATTGTAAAGTGTTACCCTTAGCAAATTGTGTCATTTATTATGAGAATTATCATCCTTATTATTATTGAGTGAAAATGATTTGGATATGTTCTGGGTAGTGACATTTTGAACAAAGAAAGAGTGAAAATATAGCTCATGAAAAAGCAAGAAAGTCAGAGGAAGGGACTGAAAGTGAGAGAGAGTGAGGGAGAGTATGACAAATAATAAATAAAGGGGAAGGGCATAGAGTATTTGTGAGTGAGGAAAAAAATTCAATATAGGAAGTGAGCAAGAGTGGTTTTGACATTAAGCTGGCACAGTATGGGAAAAATATGAGCGCTGCATCTATGGCTTTTGCGCATTGTGGTTCAAGGCCTGTGGCATATAAGATGGGAATAAGAGTGGGAAATACCTTGACCTCTGACATCACATCCCAAGACATCCAAAAACTACCCAACTCTCCCCAGAATGACACTACATGAGCACAGGTTCCGACTGAATAAGGGCTGTAATGAGTCAGTATGGGACTCACACGAGACAGAAACATGACTTGGAAAGTTAATTTGAAGTCAACATGAAATCCAAACTGGCCTTGTTTAACTTATTAATGCAACTTTTTATGCATTTTTTGTATTTTATTTTGAATTTAAAAAAAAACGAATTCTTAAATTATATATTTATGAATATTTAAACAAATGATACTACTTTATTACTAATTAGATATTAA
>JAUMHP010000016.1:3504488-3563866 GCA_032361065.1 Enteromius trimaculatus
ATGAGGAATGAGATGGCTAACTGTAGTAGCGTATAGTCCACTGTCTATAATAGCCTAATTTAGATATCACTTTTTTTAACCGACTACCGACAACTTTGACCGGTTAACGTTGATACGGTCAACCACCGGTCAAACGGTCATCGGTTAACATCCCTAGAACAGACACTGACCAACTGTCACTGACAGGGAAAAAAATGTATGATTCTATATTCACAACCCAAATTTTACTCGTATTAATGTATTTGTGTGTCATTATTCACATGAAAAGACGGTGAATTAAATAAAAGGAGCTGTTGGTGAAGCCATGGTTGTTGTAATTTAAATGAAAAGAAACTCTATCCAACCAACATCTGACAGGGGTACCACAGTGGTCCAACAGAATTCTTCATCATCAACTAAAGAAAGGGTGTGAAAAGATGATTAATTAAAGAGTTGTATGCGGGTTCATGCAAGCCATATTTTTTTTTTTTTTTTTTTTTTAGCATTTTAATTGAATGTTTTTAGAAGCCATTTGAGAAAACCACTGCTTTAAATTATATTCAAATTAGCAATTCATTTTTATGACTCAGGGCCAAATAAACTTAGCCTAAATATATATGCACAGCATTGTTTTGAGAACATTTACTGGCATTATTTAAAGAAAATGAGCTGAACATCGTGCAACAGTGAAGATAAAGTTCCCTACGTTTCCTGACAAGTTGTTCTCTGCCTAAACATGTTGACCATTTTTCTTCAGGATGGGTCTTTTTTTATTATGAGGTAGTTTTCATCAGCTAATCATCAGCTGTTTCCTGCTGGTTGATAAGCATAACTGTGCAAAATCCCAAACACAACATGTGCTTATCTTTTCAGTTTGAATAAACCTTTTATTTCCCCCCTTCAGGAAGATGGATTTGTTGGTGGGGGCTCCTCTGTTCATGGACCGTGGCTCAGATGGTAAGCTGAGGGAGGTGGGTCAGGTCTATGTCTACCTAGGCAAAGGTGGCTTCACATTCAACAATGTGATCAAACTCACTGGTTCTGAGATCTACGCTCGATATGGAAGCTCCATCTGTAGCCTGGGAGACCTCAACATGGATGGATATAATGGTACTATTTTGTCTTTCTTCAACATATTTCCAGTATTTCCATGCTGTTCTTTCAGGACCCAACCTAGCTTGCAACACTAGCCAACATACAGTACACATATAGTAATTTGTGGTCATGGTCTGATGCTGTGCTTCATTGTGCAACAGTAATCATGACTCATGAGCTTGTTGTGCAAAGACAGTACAAGCAAATAAAAACACAGTGCTGCCCACAACAGTTACTCAATAACCACGACTTAAAATGGTCCCTTTGTTTTGTTTTGTTTTTCTCAGATGTAGCCATTGCTGCCCCATATGGTGGGCAGTTCCACCGTGGCCTGGTGTACATTCATAACGGGCGTCCCACAGGGCCCAATCCTGTGGCCTCTCAAGTTCTGGAAGGAACATGGGCGTCTGCTTCCATGCCTTCTAGCTTTGGCTACGCCATGAATGGAGGCACAGATGTCGATCAGAACGGATACCCTGGTTAGATTCCAACAATCAGTCTTGTTTTACACATTCACATCTTTTTCAATCAACCGATTGCAGTCACTTATCTTTAAAGTTACTTCCTCTTTTTCTGACACTCATTCTTTTTCTCTCACACTCTCCTCTTACAGACCTGATTGTTGGTGTGTTTGGTGCTGACAAAGCTGTTCTGTACAGGTACAGAATGCTTATGCTTCACTTTGAACTCACACATGCGTCTGATTGACTTTTATGATCAGGGCCGGATAAGCTATTAAAGGTGGTCTCATTTAATTCAGCAGTATTTAATTTGTTTTATGTGCAAGTAGTGAAAGCAGTTACAGCCTGTATTTAAGGAAAATCACAGTGAAATATTTGCTATAATAATTTTTTTTAAAGACCACCGGGCATAGATTTACATTTTATTACATGCGCTGTATAAGCCACAATGTACAGTCAGCTCATCATTGTTGCGCAATAAGCTCTGAGTGTTATAAAACGGTGATCATAAGATTAGTCACACAGTGTGAAACTTCTTCCAGTCCATCTATCCAGACTTCTAAATCTAATCTGCAAAAATAGTTGATTTAAAATCCCACACAGTATTGTTGTCTCAAACATGAACAGCTTCTTTAGTATACAGTTCTGTTTAGGTACTAATTAATGGATCTGTAAATTAGGCACATGCAATGAGGTTAATGAGTCAAAAACTGTAAAAACATGTCAAACTAATTTTGAGTTTTCATGAATTTTCTCTGATTGTCTTCCATCTTACAGTATAAGGAACCGGTCTGAATTGGTAGACTGATACCTGCTTGTGTTGTGTTATTAGGGCTCGTCCAGTCATCAGCGTGAACAGCACACTGGATATCAGCCCACAGATCTTAAATCCTGAAGATAAGAGCTGCATTATGCCTGGCACAACCACCAGAGTTTCCTGGTGAGTCATACTTTTTTGTGTTTTTACACAAACATGATGTAATTTGTTTCATGCAATGATGGAAATGTAAAGAGGTTTATTTGCCGCTTTTATCAACAGTAAAATCATATCAAATATATTGTTAAAATCCCTAATATATCGCTTAGCTCGAATTTATTTTTGTCTTCTTTTTGTTATTCTTGTAACTGCTTCTGTTAAAACCACAGTTGCAAGAATACAGTAACAAGCATGAGTCCGCATGAATATGCTCTTGTTTCGAAACCATCCATTTAAAGAACTGATTAAAGGGGTAATGACATGGATTTTTTTTTTTTTTTAAATTCTATTAGGTTTACTTGTAATATTAAACGTCGTTAACACAAAAAAAAAATACATAAATGTCTTGAAAAATTCTTCTTTTCAAACCATTATTCGGACCTTCTGTCTAAAATGACCTGTTTTAAGGGGCGTGTCCTTTAAGGCTTCACAATAATCAGTCACTGTTATGATTGGCTAGTACTATTGCATAGGAAATGGTATCTCACTATTGCCCCTCACTATTGCATGCGAAAGTTTCTACAACATGATCAAAATAATACATACTCTGATTTTATAATGCGTTGTATGGAAACTGTTTACTTACAGTTTGTGATGCAGCTACGGTCAGATCAAATTCCTTCTTTAAACAAATGTTTCTTTGTGAACTCTCTATCAGCCCTGTGCTTTGATTACCAAGCAACATCCTTAAATAAAAAAAATTATACAGAGACCTCTTAGAAGATCAAGGCGAATTTGGTTTCTCATATCATGACCTCTTTAAGCAGAAATTAGCATACATATGGTTTATCATCAGTTATATCTTTTAAGATGTTAGTCTTGAATATTATGTTCTGAGATTATCATGAATATAATAGTAAATTCCACTCAATTATTTCCCTTAGCTTTACTGTGAAGTACTGTCTGAAGGCAAATGGCAAGGGAGCGCCATCTTCTTTTTGTAAGTACTTGTTTCTTAATTTATGCAAATGTATAATATTCAGGGAACCTATTTTTGCACTTACTAGGAGCACAAGGTGGCTGTAAACGGAGTCCTGCTGTTGCGGTGTGTGTTATGAGCACTGCTGTGGGGGGAAACTAGAGCTCAACGTTTCAGGCATCAGTGTGTTTGGAGCCGGACGTACGGTGCAGAGCCGTTAAAAGCCCAGCGTCCGGTGCTCACAAAGCCTTCACATGGATCTCACAGTCTGGGGTGTAATGGCTACCAGACCCACAGCCCACTGTTCATAGACCACAGACCATGATGCCAATTCATTATTTCTCTGTGCGCTTTGAAGTTCTCCTATGCTCTGGTTGAGCTAATGGCTACCGCTATGCAAGCTTAAGCTCCACAGCTTAACAAATGTGTGTAGGGTGCAAGGCCTGTCATAAATGGATCTGCCACTCACAGCCGAAATTCATAATCTCTTTCAAGTTTAGCTGTTTTGTTTTGAGTAGGATGCGTAGTAGGTATAAATCTAAAACTACGGTGGAAAAGTTCGGGATTATATTTTCATTTATTTCTATTTACAGGTTAGTTATTTTACTGAACGATAAATTTGAGAGCGAGAGTGATAGCATTGTTCTATTAGAAATAGAAATGTTTCTTGAGTAGCAAATCAGCATATTAGAATGATTCCTCAATATATTTCCAAGTATAGAATATAACCAAATATGTATCAACTGTTATATTGAAGTGTTCCTTCTCTAAGCCCAGACCTCCTTAGTTACTGTTGCTAAGCCTGTCGAGCTTTTCGCCTGGCACGTCTATTACAGTATGTGTAATTTTTGGAGAACAGGTGCTGAGAGAGCAAGACAAAAGGGACTGCAGTGCACATTCGATGGGTATTTCCATGTGCAACCGATTAGTTAGTAAATAATGCATTCAAACTGAAGTTGAAGCTAAAGCCTATAGGTCACTGCGCAAGACACAGCCGCTTCATACGCACAAACAAACAAATTGAGGAGCAGCTTTGATATAGTCTTGTGGAATAAACACTAAGCCACGATTGGCCAGTGGCAGTTTTCGGGCGTGGCTTAGTGAAGGGTCAGTAGCAATAATATTATAAATGTAACCTGTGAGCATAAAATACTTATATTTGAAAACATTGTCACATTGCCAACAAAAGTATTTGTTTAAACGCATAGTTTTGTGACTTTGCCTTTATGACATATATGTAAACTCCTCATTTTATGTCAAATAAGTATATCGGCACCGTTCTGTGCTGGATGTAGGATTGCTGTCGGGTGAAAAGATGTAGTCGCTAGTTCTGTCCTACTTGTTAACCTCACTCATGACAAGGCAGAGAATTTCTGAAGAACTGTTCGTGTGGTTGATAGTTTTCCCATAAGTTTACTCTTCCTCGTGTCACTCTAAACCTCTATGGCTTTGTTTGTTCTGTAGAACATAAAAGAAGAGATTCAGAGAAGTGTCTCAGTGTTTGTCATGCAATGTAAGTCAATGGGGGTCCAGTATTACTTGGTTTCCAATGTACTTCAGTCTCTTTAATATCACGTTTGCCTTATTTAAAAGAAAGAAAGTCGTGCCGGTTTGGAATGACACTGTTCCTTTAAGGAGAATGTTTAACATTTTTTAAGTATATTTTCAAAGTCAATTGCTCTCATGTCTCCTTTATGTGCAGCTGTGTTTATAAATCTGTGCTCGTAACTGAAAGGTCCATAGTGAAACTCCAAGAGCCATAACCATTGTGTCTTTTGAGCAAGACCGTTAACCCCAGCTTACTCCAGACACACTGATCCAGAGCTTTAAAGCAGCTAAATGCTTAAAGAAATTCAGGGGTATAACTGCTAAAAAGTTTCAGGGTTTATATATATATATATATATTTTTTTTTTTATTGCCTCTTTTGTTTGAAAAAGAAACCTTTGTTATGAGAAGGCCGTAAATAGCTCCCTCATTCCTTCTGAATTTAGTGCTTTGTATTACTGTTTATGTTTCTCTCCTTTATAATTGAAATGAAAATGTGGCCTTTCATTCACAGATTTCCAAGTGGATCTGACCCTGGACCGTCTCAAACACAAGGGAGCCATCAAACGAGTGCTGTTCCTCCATAACAAGATGTCTTATTATTCAAAGAACATGACCGTCTCCAACAACATGGCACCAGCCTGCGAGGAGCTTCAGGCTTATTTAATAGTGAGCAAATCCATTCACGTTTATACATTTGACAAATGTTTTTATCTACAGCAATTTGCAGTACTTTGCAAGGATCTATATTTTATAGGAAATCAAACCGGTGATCTAAGTGTTCCTGATGTAAGGATCTACCAGCTGAAAACAGGAAAACACATGTGACTCATTCACGTCTGCTGACCATGCCAGTACTGGGCTGTGAAAATATTAGTGTTCGTTTTGTTTTACTTGGCCAACTGAAGAAGTGCTCATGCCTTTATGTCATCAAATATGTGTTTGCTCTGTGCTTAAGGCTGTAGTGGCAGATAGCCCAGATGTTTGGCACTAAAAATATGCCGTTATTTTGTTTTCAAAAAGGAACAATGCGTTACAGAGCTAAAGAAGGATTTGACCTGGAAAGCCAAAGCGCTCTTTCCTGGACATAAAAGAGCATGTTGTAGGGCTTGTAAGCTGGAAGCTGAAATTCCCCAGCCTTGAGCTCATTGAACTAGAGGCCCCATTTCTCTCTCCATCCACTTCTACCTCTCTCTCTTTCTCTTAACAGGATGACTCAGAATTCAGGGATAAGATCACACCCATTTCTGTTTTTATGGAGTACAGCTTGAATTACAACGCAGCAGCAGATAAGACCGGCCTGTTGCCCATTCTTGACCAGTCTACACCTACAAATGTCACCAAGCAGGTACAGCGGTTTCCCAAACTAGACCTCTGGTTACAGCTTTCCAAACGTTTGATCCGTAAGATTTGAACTTTTGTTTTCAGAATTCTGTGATAAAAATACAGGAAGTAACAGTATATTGGGAAATATTATAACAGTTCAGCATAAATGTTTAATATATTTTGAAATGTAATTTATTCCTGTAATAGCAAAGCTGAATTCTTAGCATTATTACTCCAGTTAAAAAATCTTCTGTATCAAAATAAATCATAAAATCTAGTCTTTACTGATATTTTAGCAAATTATCACATCCGTTTAATAGATATAAGTATACATTTCTTGAAAGAAAAATCTTCCTGACAGACCTTTGAGCGGTAGTGGAATAAATGCTCTGTTTGCTCATTGGGTGGGGCTGTCATGGGCTGAGTTGCATCTTTCATGTATTTCGGAAAGATCTCGGCGTCTGTAGGAAAGGATGATGATGGAATAGATGAATGTGATTCATGGCTGATGTGGCTGAGAAAGCTAAAAATAGCAGGGAATTTTTAAAATGTTTTCTACATTTAGAAAAGCCATGGAAATAATTAAAATTCCAAGTAAATAACCCATAATTCATTGGTCTTAATGTATGGGAACCCTGAACGAGACATTAGGTTGTGCAGTAGCTGCTCAAAAGGTCAAATCTTCTACAAAACAAAGACTAACATGCACGCTAAACTCTTTTATTTTCCTATAATCTTTTGTAACTATCCAGGCTCACATACTCCTGGATTGTGGCGAAGACAATATTTGCAAGCCAGACTTGAAACTGTCTGTTGTGAGGTGAGTCATTGGTTCATCTCAGCCCCTAAATTCCATTGCATTGTCTGGTTGTGTGGAGCTGGAGATTAACTTGGTGCTTTTGATGTTGTTTTGTGCTCTAGTGACCAGAAAGAGATCTACATAGGTGACGATAACCCCCTGACCTTAGAGGTCACAGCAGAGAATGGAGGAGAGGGGGCATATGAGGCCGACCTTACGGTCACTCTACCATCTCAGGCAGATTTCATCGGGGTTGTGCGTAACAGTGAGGTAAGCAGTGACCCACCTCAACCTCATATAGTTCACTGTCATCTCTGCTGTGACCTGTAACAAGACAATTAATGTTGTATTATAAGAGCTGATTCAACAGATGTTCCAGGTTTAATAACAATTAAACTCTATGGGCAATATCTGACTTCTTGCTGGTAACTTGATGCTCCATTTGCAAACGCAAGCAAATGTTTTTTTGGACAGCAGTCAGATTGCCCAAAGAAACATTTATGAGCAAGTTTTGCAAAGCATTGCTGGTAACTCTTTATTCTAGTGTCCTTGTTACATGTACTTAGTATCATAATAACAACACATTATGTAATTAAGTAGCATGCAATGATAAGTCAAACCAAACCCTAATCCTTTCCATATACTAAGTACATGTAGTTTATAACTATGCCTCAGTACTTTAAATATATAATTACTGTATTATGAAAATCTTGAAATAATTCCTAACCGCATTGCTTCATCAACACCATTTAATTCAACAGTTAAAAACACTCATTTATCAGTAATATTTATATTCCTTTCTGTGACATCATTTAGAGTTGTTTGAAGGTCCATATGTTATTTCTGTATCTCAGACATTGTCTAGACTGTCCTGTGCCTTCAAAAAAGAGAATCAGACCAGAGTGGTGGTTTGTGATCTTGGAAACCCAATGAAAGGAGGAACTAAGGTGAACAACAAACGGTTTTAACATTGCTTATTTTAACATGTATGACTCTTTAATTTCATATTTTTCTGCAAAATTTGTGTTGTTTGTTTAGATAATAGCAGGATTGCGCTTCAGCGTTCACCAGCTCTCTGAACAGGATACAGAAGTCAAGTTTGACTTGCAGATACAGAGGTATTTTAATTCATGTTTGCTATTACAATAATACAGCTAATAGATTTGCCTGTGCGGTGTTAATTAGAAGGGGTTTGGTAGCCCAAAGAGGGCCATTAGAACAAATGTAAAGTAAAAGTCTCTAAAAGTGTGTTTTCACTTCCTGTCTTTTATTTACTAAACTTCAAACAGCGTTAGCTTCTAATGCTAGGATTTCCTGCTGGCTGGCAGTTTTTTTTAGAGTGTTAATTACAGGGAACTGCTCTTTTTTTTGTATCTCTCTGAGAACATCCTACTTTGCTTCCTGTCTCTCACTCTTTTCTTACACCCCCACCGTGTTTTCGCCCGTCTTTACAACAATGATTTGTAGTGGATCTCTTAAACATAAAAAGTGGTTCGTGGTTATATATTTTATCAGGTTGTGTGTGTAACTTTTAAAGCAACAGCACCACCTGTTGGAAATGAATAATTCTCTTCTGCTTCCAGCTCAAATCAGTTCAACAACACCAGCAACAAGGTCTCTGTTGTCACAAAGCTTGCTGTGCTAGCCAAAGTGAAGTTAAGAGGGTATGATCATTTAAATCATATTTCTTTTAAGATTGTGTGAAATGTTTTAAGATTAGCATGAAATGCCATTTAAAACACATTTTGCTTTGATGTTGCAAGTTAGGACATTTAGAAGATTAATAAGTCTTGACTTGCACTATATGACCAAGAATGTGACTAAAGAAAGTTCATACTATGTTAATAAACCTGTTACTAGACAAAGTCTTCAGTGGAAATTCATCTGCTCTATCTTGTGTAGGGTGTCTGCGCCAGAGCAGGTGTTTTTACCCATCGCTAATTGGCAGCCAAAACAGAAACCTGTTCTGGAGGATGACATTGGTCCACTTGTACAACACATCTATGAGGTAGAAATGCATTAAAGATCATTGAACAAAGACACATTTATTAAACTTTGGCAGTTCATAATTTGATTTTGTTCCCTTCTGCTCACTTATATTCCTAGCTAAGGAACACAGGACCCAGTACTTTCAGTAAGGCCATTTTGGATGTGCAGTGGCCATACAGATTCAACAACGGCTCTCTGCTGTACATCACTAAGTTGGAAGTGGATGGAAATATGAATTGCAGCTCAAACAGGGAGCTCAACCCGCTTAACGTCACTGTATGTATTCTACAATCCAATCATGAAAGTATACTTATGTAAGACTGTTTTTAATGACGGGTGTAAACAAAACCCAAAACCCCACTCTAGTCCATGCAAGCTGTTAAACATCATCTTGTTCTAATAGGCTGTGATATATTGTATTAATACAAATAGCATTTTAACAGTTACAAATTAGTTACATGGATGGTTAAACACACTTGTTCACAAAGCGGTCGCATTTTGGATCTCATATTCCATTGATAAACCTATGCTTTCACTTAGAATCCCAAATTTATTGACAAAAATGAAACCTCTGCCAGCGGAGACAGAGCTGAGGGGAGGGACAGACACAGCGTCCACCGCAGAGACCTGGAGGACAAACAAGGGGAAGAGAACCTGGAGATTCTGGTACGTTCACAGCTTTAACAGTTGCCCTTTTACATTGTTTGTGAAGAACGTTTTATATTGAATTTATATATGAATCTTTTTCAACATGTCTTGACTCTCTTGTTAAAAGAAAAAAAAAAAACAAATACTGACCACAAACCTTTGAACAGTTGTGTGCATATGTGTAAATTATGTTAGACCAACAATTGAGATTTATGCATTTACCCTTCTGCCCTTCAGTATTCATCATTTTACACCAGTATGCGTAAATAAAAGTACAATGGTTTGTGTGTATCCACACAGGATTGTGGGAATACGGAGTGTCAGGAGATTAAGTGTTGGGTCGGCCGGCTGGAGAAAGGCCAGAGTGCCATTCTATTTATTTACTCCAGACTCGCCGTGAGCACGTTTCTCAAGGTAAAAACAATTGACTGACATTGCAAAGCCTCAAACGAGATCGTTAACATCCTGTTTTCACTGCACAAATACATTTAACACACAGCAGTGGTGTTCTTTCCTTCCAGGCTGAAAGTCAAAACAAATCGTACAATGTTCGGTCCTCAGCCTCCTTCAGTGTCATAGAGATGCCATATAAAAATCTGAAGTCTGAGCTGCCCGCCAGCACAACATCAGTAAGTCCCTTTAATCATCAATGTAATGTTTCTTGGATTTTTTGGGGGTTCAAAAAAGAGTGGAGTGGTTAGCTACTATTTGTCAAACGTTTTAAAGGTGCAGTATGCAAGATTGTTTTTGCAGTACCCATTTCAACTGCTAGCTGTCAAAGGCAGGCCACCTAAATTACTGCCTGTAGCATTATTTTTCATTTTTCAGAGAAACAGCAATGTAAATGTAACGTGATTCAGTCACAGTAATATGCTGTGCTTTTTGACAACTGAGAGTGTCCGAATCAGACCGATTAAAAGGTGCTGCATGTAATATGAAACCGGTCCTGCAATTCTGGCCAGGAATCTGCAATGAATATATAGTGTTTCTTACTGGCTTCAATGATCATGACTGAGGGTTGTATGAAGTCAGCGTCTTTATCATGCCTCTGTGTCTTGCAGGCCTCTCTGAAGGTGATCTGGAATTCGGAGAACCCTCAGCCTGTCCCAGGATGGGTGGTGGCGCTGGCTGTCCTGGCTGGACTTCTGCTCCTGGCTCTGCTCATCTTTGTCATGCATAAGGTGAACAGCTGTAAACTGACTTTATAATATCAAAAATATTCGCTTTTTTGGATTTTAAGACCCTAGTGAGTGAGTGTTCCTTGCATTCCCATTGCTTTCTCAATTTATGTAAAATATAAACAAACAAACAAAAAAAATCTCAGTTTTTGTTTTTGTATTTTGACGTTTTGATAACTCTCCATACAAATATCATTGACTGGTTCCATCTTGATTTCTCTCCTCCTTAGTTGGGCTTCTTTAATCGCGTGCGGCCGCCCCAGGACGACAGCATAGAAAAAGAGCAACTTCAGCCTCAAGAAAACGGAGACAGAAACACAGAAGCCTGAGCTCTTCATCTTCACTAGTCTATCACAATGCCAACTCAATAAGGCCACATCAGCAGTGCTGATGAGAGTACAACACATCCTTGTCTTTTATTAGCAGATCAGCATTTAATCATCCAGACAGCCCTGAGGAGCGAGATGGCTGTCCTCAGTTGAGTGGTACACAGCTGATGTGGTTTAAATAATCATGATGCTGTTAATAGGACTAAAGCCCTGTGCTAGTTCCATTTCCCCTGTGCACCTGTCCTTCTTTAACTGCACTGAGTCTTAGATGAGATTAGATTTAATTTGGGATTTAGAGAATAACACATTAAAATCATAACACAATTCAAAGTGTTTACAAGTAACAAAAATAAAGGTAATGAACCATAATAGAAAATGAGATCATGATTTTTACATGGAAAGATGTGAGGTAGTTTGGTGCATTAGTTTGCTGGTTCTGCTTCTTTTGTGGGAGAAAGTTTTGGTATATTGTTTATCACCGCTCCGTTTCTGCTGTTTGGGGGATTTCTGTAGGACTTTGGACTTTCAGTTCTTATTGTTTTTCTTTGAAATGATTTCAGCTGTTGGGATTTGATTTTTTATTTGGGCATAAGGTGTATTATTTTGAGAAAATATTCTTATGTTTGTCTACTGTAAACACATGGTTTTAGAGCAGGTTTGTGTCTGTGCCATTTAGAGCGTTTGGATGAATTTGTATTATAAAAAGAAACAATATCTTTGCACAATAGAGCAATAAAATGGTAGCATTTTTATATTTTGAAAACTACCCCTTATGGACAGAGCACCTATATTATGTTTGAACTCATCTTTTGTTTTAATATTCCTCTTGGTCAAAAGTATTTTTATAGATGAAACACTCTTTTACCCAAATACATGTTGATTAGAATAAGAAAAAGTACATTTTGTGTTATGCATCTTGATTAATATTTATTGATCGAAATAAAACAGTTTGATGGTATGGATAATGGATAACATCTAAATTTAGAAAAATGAGGCTGGAAGCTTTTTCAAAATGGTTTTGTTATACTAAAATGTTTTTTTAATTGATTTTTTTTAATTAAAGGTTGCGGTTCATAGTTACTGGTCTTAATTTTGACTTCAGATATACTGAAATACATAACCCATAACACTGCAAAACAAAAATCCTGAATTTCTTATGTTGCTGTATTATAGTAATGCTGCTGCCCATATGAATTTACCCATATTGGGTTGCCATAAGTTTGTTGTCTAAATGAAAAATTGTATACATTTATAATTCAATCAAAATTATGCATTTTCCACAAATAAAATGATCCAGAATATATTCTCATTTGTTTGTAAAGTTTGTAAAAAAAAATAATAGAACATAATTATACCAACAAAAATATGTATTATTGAGAATCTACCATGTTTAAAAATGATCACTGACTGTCTTGACTTTATTTTTTGACTTTCCCTTTCTTTTTTCCCCACGGTTTTGTTTAGCAGTATGTTAATGCTTCTGTAATTCAATAAACAAATATACTGATATAGTTGCATTTTTCTTTCTTGGTAGTTGGTCCGGTTTAATATAGCTGGACTTGAATTCACTGCCTATTTTTGCTATCCAAAGGTCATGTTATCATAACACCATTTTCTAATCTACAGCGATGAACTTGACCTCACAGAATATGTTTAGCTGTTAACAACTGTCTGGTTGATGAGTAACTGCAGGCATTAAAGGAATAGTTCACTTAACAATGAAAATTCTGTCATTTACTCACCCTCAAATAGTTCTAAACCCTGTATGAATTTTAAAGTTTGTAACCAGGCTGTTGTGGGTCACCCTTGACTCCCATAGTATTTCTTTTTCTACTATAGAAGTCAATGGTGACCAATACAGCCTGGTTACAAACTATTTTCAAAATATCTTCCTTGTGTTCAGCAGAACAAAGACATTCCTACAGATTTGAAACTACTTGAGAGTGAGTAAAGGACAATTTTCATTTTTGGTTGAACTATTTATTTAAATACAAGAATATTCATCTTTAAATTCTACAGTGCTTCCATAGTTTCTTTTTGTGTACTCGAAACAAAAGAGCTGAAGAAAACAGAATCAATGAAAAATGATCATTTATTGTTTCATGTGGCAGCTCACTGTGCATCTGTCAGTAAGAAGCTGAGATCACTGCCCGGGTCATACTCTGTAGTTTGCTTCCCCCTGAGAAAGAAATCCACAGTCTCACTTACTATGCCTGTTTGGGATTATTTTTTCTGATATACTTCCCATATGCATGAGCCTCTGCATTACCTATGGAAGAGTCGTGCTTTAGTGCTTCCATGTAAGGTGGCTTTGTTTCCCTCCACTAAGAGCATCGAACCTTCACGAAGACCCTGCCATGAACAGCATAAAGTGGTAGAGTTCAACTACTGCTGGGAATTACATCTGAAAATGTATGCAAAGAGAAATTGTTTTTAAAAAATTCTTTTAAATTTACAATATTACCATTTTTACTGTAATATAGATTAAACAAATGCAGCTTTGTTGAGCATTCAATTGTTTCACTGACCCCATCAGTACTGTACATTAACATACCAGCACAGATGGTGTGTCCGGCTCCTCGTGGTATTGGACAATTCTCTGTTCACGTGTTTCCTGTAAAATGCAAAATCAAACTGCATTCATAAAGCCTGAAGGGTGTATCTTAAAAATGTATTATATTCTATATATTCAATAGCTTTAATTGTTGCATTTATAGCAATCAATTTATGTAAAATATATTTTATATATTTTTTATATAATATTGATAGCGTTACTCTTTACATACCCCCATATGTTTGCTGTTAGGATCAGCATCCAGAAAGTGGGGGTTAATGTTGAAGGGCACTAAACCAATGGCAGCAAATGTGGGTGGATAGACGATGGGCATGTCATTGGTGGTGTTGATGCTGATGGTGGAGACATTGGTACCTGCACTTGATCCCATGTAAGGTATTCCATCCTATAGAAAAACAACCACACCTGTTACATTCAGTTAGACTGTATTTTGTATTTTGATTAATAGAGATATTAACCCACCTCTAAAACTCTCTTTCTAATCTCAGTTACCAGCTTGTTGTCATAGAGAGATTTCAGCAGGCGAAATGTATTACCGCCACCTAGTGGACGCGAACCATTTAGCACAAGGTTTGAGTTTGCACTACTTCTGGGTGATTCATTAAATGTAAGCAAATGTGTATTTGTGAACCCAAAAAGATGGAACAAACCAAATACTATAAATGCTATTTACTGTATTAAATATTTGAGTTGTGGCCTAATGGATAGAGAGTTGGATTTATAACCCAGAGGTTGTGTGTTCGAGTCCCAGGTCCGGTGTGGATTGTAGATGGGGTTTGTGAATAACCAGAGCTCTCTCTACCTTCAATACCACGGCTGAGGTGAGACCCTTGAGCAAGGCACCGATCCCCCAACTGCTCCCCGGGCATGTGTTCACGGTGTGTGTGTGTGTTCCACAAGTCACTTCACTATATTCTTATGCTGATAATTGTAAGAAAATGTATATTTTTTTTGTAAACAGCACATTTATTAAAAATCATTCATACCAATGAATATTCCTTCAGCTTTTCTAACAGCATCCACAGGGTCTGGTGTCTCATGGACACTGTCCACCTCATAGCCTGGAAATGAGAAAAGAAGAGATGAAGGTCAGTGTGGCAGTGACCGTGTGCTCAACATACATGTGGTAAAATCAATAAAACACAAACCCAATGTCTTGAACTTGTCTCTGGCAGTCTTGGTATAGGCATCTCGATCATGCAGTGCATACGGCACAAACAAGATCCTCTTTACATTCCTGTTGAACAGAAAAAATAAAGTTATGTGCACCTATGACCGGGGCCAATGCAGGTCAGAATCACAAAAGTGTTAATAAGCTTATATGCATTTGTCATAACTGGTATTTAAGTTCAATGAATGGATTTGTGAACGAATAACTCTGAGTGTTTAATCTTGTTATTATACATTACTGACACTCTATTCTCCAATTTGATACTGTTAAGTGCTTTGACACAATCTGTATTGTTAAAAGTGCCATATAAATAAAGGTGACTTGACTCGTACCCAGAATAGAACCCTTTTATATCAGAATATCAATATGAAGGGTTTAATGGCTGTAATAGCAAAACTATTCTTAGAACTGTTTTACCAAAAGTTTAATGCCGAAATTCTAGTTAAGCTGCTGGCAACTTACTTTCCAAAAAAGTCTTGGATCTGCTGCTGACAGTGTTGAAGATATCCCCCTCCATGAAGAGTGGAGTTAGATACCAGCAGAAGTCTTCTCTTCATGACTCTTCCTGTGAAGTGGATCAGAAGATGTCAGCTCAGCATATGGACAGTGCCTCTTTCTGCTGACAGCACACTCTCAAATCAGTTTGGTCGTAATCTCTAATGCATAACCTTTGGTCAGACAGTATATCGCTCTGATTATTGCACAGATCACAGACCTTTAAAGGAACACGCATTGATAGGAAAGCTTATAACGTTACTGGAATCACGTGATTAAAGCAAAATATCACAAAATGACCTAAACTTACTAAGTCAACAAGAGGCAGAACTTAATGTACTGTTCACAACTTCAAACAACTTTTAAAAACTGACGTAATAGTTTGTTTTACGTTTTATTCGTGTTTTATTCCATAGGTCGTCGTCAGGATTTATATTTTCAAAATAAAAGTCTAGTAGCTGGCCACCTACACATTAAAACTGCGTCATTTTTGCTACATTTTTTTAGATGACTGTATAGATTGATCTAAATAAATAATACGTAAAATGTTTCAGTTATTATTGTGTGAAAATTATGTCTGTCTTTAAAAAAGCACAGTCGAGTCCCATAGTTGTGTCATTTGAATCAAAACAAACGTTCTTCCACTTAATAAAGTTTCGTGAAACTTAGTGTTACCAAAACTACAATAATATCATGTTGTAAAGCAAAAGAGAATACATTTGTAAATATATTTATTTATATTTATTTTATGGAATTTTGTCACTTTGTCCAAACCGTGTGTACATAGGCCTATTATTTTATTGTTTGTATTCGGATATTTAAAATGCTTTCTATGCACTAAGCATTAACAAGGAATCTGATCAAATAAACTACTGTAATATGCATTTTAAGTCCACATGGCCAAAATTGTCAAAGTGTCTACTGACGCTTTTATTTTGTCAAGTGAGTTCCTCCTATCTATCACGTGTGTGCGCGTCATCAGTGGTTTGAGAATGAGCAGAGCTAGTAGGGAAAAAGACTTCTCGCGCTTTACTCTAGTTAGTGAAACATGGCTGGTCGAGTCGAAATGGATGACAGTAACGTTGGTCTGGATAGTTTAATCCTAAATCTGCACGACATTCAAGCAGTCAAGTTTGGGACTTTTAAGCTAAAAAGTGGACTCACTTCACCTATATATTTTGATCTTAGAGTAGTAGTTTCCCATCCAGCCCTGATGAACCAGGTAACGTAGACACGTGCTCACTTTGAGTATTGATTCTGTACTGTTATGCCAAAAGTGTGCATCATATCCTACGCGTTTTCCTACTGAAACATTTTCTAAAAAAGTCTCAAGAAGTGAAAAGTTCTCCTTTAGATTATTCTCGTTTGCTAATCATCAGATGTTATTTGTATTTATGAGCAGGTGGCAAGTCTTCTTCATCAGCGTGCGAAGGATGCAGGAGTTGAGTTTGAAAGTGTGTGTGGTGTCCCTTACACAGCTCTTCCTCTGGCCACCATCATCTGCTCTACCAAACAATATCCTATGCTTATTCGAAGAAAGGAGGCAAAGGACTATGGTAAACTAATGCAATTTTCACTGAGCTCTGTTAATCAGCAATTGATTTATTGTATTATCGACCCCGTCCCCTGTTAAGTATTGGGACACTTAAGACACATAAACTCTGTTCGCAGCAACTTTTCAAACCAAGCAGTATTTGTGTTAGTGTTAGATTTCAAAATTAATACAAAATAGATTTGGATGCTTTCTCACTGCCAACATAGAATGCCATACTTATAAACTGTGCCCTTATTGTCCAAATATTTGTCTTTATTAATCATTTGGATCTATAAATAGATTATTTGTATATTTCTTGTTGTGATTTGCAATGTGAATCTGTGTTATTATAGTTACGTAGAACCATAGGTTTCATTATTTTAAATAAAATAAATATTAATACATTTTAATACAAATGTATCTTGAATCTTGAAAACCTGAATGTATGTTATTTAAGCTACTTGGAGCTTAACATTTCTTAGTTTAACTTGACGTCCTAAAATAACTAAACTAAAATAAAAATGATTTAAATCTGTACAGACATTAAATGAGAGAAACGCACGCAATTACCATAAATATTAAAGTGGAAAAAATGGAACATTTATGTTTTACAGATAAACATAAAATGATTAAAAACTGTACATGTTTTTTTTTAATTGCTAATAAATATTGACAATATGTGTGTGTGTAATATAATACCAAATTATTTAGCTGGTTACTAAAATATCTATAACTGAAATAAAAATGTATACAAAATTTTATTTTCATTTTTTGAACAAGAATGAAAACAAAAATATAAAAATTTAATTCCAGTAATAATAAATGGATAAATCTTAATGACCTGTGTTGATTTGTATTTTGATATCCCCCAGGAACTAAACGTCTCATTGAGGGATCCATCCGCCAAGGCGACAGATGCCTAATCGTAGAGGATGTCGTGACCAGTGGCAGCAGTGTTCTAGAAACCGCTGAGGTGCTTGAGAAGGAAGGTCTAAAGATCACGGATGCGGTCGTGTTACTGGACAGAGAGCAGGGAGGCAGTGCCAGACTAGCTGACCGTGGCATCACTCTACATTCAGTCATTTCTGTCTCCAGACTTCTGGATGTGTTGCTTAAAGCTTGTCGAATAGACACAGCCACTTCTCAGAATGTTGAGAGGTTCCTTCAAGAAAATAACACCTACATATCAACAAAGAAGAATGGCTTCCCGGCTCATAAAAAGAGCTGTAAGGAGCTCAGCTATGGGGCTCGGGCTGCATTGACAGACACTCACCCACTCGCTGCCCGCCTGCTGAAGATCACAGAGGACAAGAAGACCAATCTGTGTGTGTCTGCAGACGTGACTCGTTCTGAGGAGCTGCTGGAGATAGCGGATACATTAGGGCCACTGATTTGCGTGTTGAAGACTCATGTGGACATCCTGCAGGACTTCACTGCAGATGTTGCCAGCGGTCTGAAAGAGTTGGCCATGAAGCACAACTTCCTGATTTTTGAGGATCGCAAATTTGCAGATATTGGAAACACAGTCAAGCATCAGTATGAAGGTTTGTTTCACAGGGTGATGGAGCTCCTTACTAGTCTTAAAATGTTGGTTTTACTTCTTCTCTGCTCCAGGTGTCCTTAGAGTAGAGATTTTTTTAATAGTGTTAGAATGGTTTTTATTTATTTATTCCTTTGTCCACAACATATTTAAAGATGCCATACATTTTCTAGTTGTTTATGATTTACTGGATATGAATTTAATAATAATAATTATACTCAAGTTCTACCCAGAGTAATATTTTAGAGCTTGGAAAAACTGGAAAAATACATATTTATCTAGAATTATGTTATAAAGTTTATTGATTTACATAACTTATGACTTTTATAGTTTTGGAAATTGCAATGAAACCTCACATGCTGCACAATTAATAAATTTTCTAATCGCAATTACAATCACAGATGCCACAATTACGTAATTGTTCAAAGTGGCAATGAATGGTTCAATGTCCAACATATGTTATTCTGTGTACTTAAGATGCATTTCATTTCTTTCTACAGGTCTTAAGGATTTTATATTATTATATTAATTATATTTTAGATTTAGTACAACATGCACCACATTCTGAATTATTATGCAAGTTGCAATTCTGGTCATATTTTTGCAAGGATGCAAAACTAATGCAATAAAAGAATTAGAAATGACCATTGTGCAGCGAAATGCTCAATGGGTTAGCAGAGTCAGAAAAACGGGTGTAGAAGAAAAGACGCATGTTAACTGCAAAAGAATTAAGAAGGTCAAGTATTAGGTCAGAAACCATCAGGAAACGTTCAGTCTCTAGCACCATCATTTTCCAGTAATGCAACCTTCCTGGTGTCTCAACAAGTGCAGTGTGTCAGGTTCTCAGAGACTTTGAGTATAAAATATCCTAAAAAATGACCCTAACTTAATAAGAATAACATGCTGAAGTGTTGTGAATTACATTAAGGCTGATTTTTCATAGGCTTTACGGACAGATAAATTGTGAGTGACTCTTCATCACATCCTCTTGAACCACTGTTTAAAGAACTGATCTTCTAGAATCAGGCAGTAAGTTACGGGAGCTCATTCTTAGTCCATCTCCTATCCTGAAATATCTTTCTTGCAGAGATTGACTAATATGGGCCCGGTTTCACAAACAGGACTTAATTTAACTAATGCATAGTCCTGGCTTAAGCTAAAGATATTCAAGCAACTTTTACAAAAATGCCTCATAAGAAAATATTACAGGTGAGCATTTTAACACAGAACAATGACACTGACATGTTTTAAGATATGTCAGAGCAAGATATTTTCATCTGAGACAGCTCAGACATGCAATTTAGTCTAGCTTAAGCCTTGTCTGTGAAACTGGGGGATGAGCTCCTTAAACCTGCTTGCAGCTTTAATTATTGCATTAGCTTTGCGTCCGTCTCATGAGCATTTAATAATTTTTTAACTTTTAGTTCAATCTCTATTTTGGATCATTTTATCTGGAAAAAGAAAACTTGCATAATAATTTGGCACAGCTGAATAAGGGTTTTTGACTTTCAGCCTTCCCAGACAATTATAAATCACTTATATACGATTACATACAAAAATAATAGAAGTTATTAAGAGTGATGTGGTTTGGGATTGGAAAATGTTCTTAGAAAAAAATATGACCAGAATTTCAACTTGCATAATAATGCAAACCAATCCAATAAATAATTTATATTTGAGGCTAAATACTATAGAAGAACAATAAAGGTTTTGCATTTAGTGTTTTCAGCTTTTGTTCATGTAAAAATATGGCATGCAGTTTCTTTAAACAATGATGTAAAAGTCATTCCATGGAAATTGTTACAGTTAATAATTGTCAATTATTTTCGTCATAATCGTGCAGCCCTAGCGTGTGAGTAAATTATGACAAAATGTTTAAGTTTTATTAGTTATCCAAATGGTATTTTAATTTCTGCCCAAGTGTTCCTAATATAAATAATTTACACATTTTCTTTAAGGTGGTCTCTATCGGATCTCCTCGTGGGCGCACATCATTAATGCCCACGCATTGCCAGGTCCAGGTGTGCTGCAGGGTCTCAGTGCAGTTGGCAAGCCTCTGGGTCACGGCTGTTTGCTCATTGCTCAGATGAGCTCTGAGGGTTCCCTAGCAACAGGAGATTACACTCAAGCAGTGGTACGTCTTCTTATCACTTCTGATAACACTAATGTTCTTTGACTGATTTACTCCATTTGAGTTGATTGAAATGTTTTTTTTTTTTTTTTTTTTAGGTCAAGATGGCTGAAGACCATACAGATTTTGTATTTGGATTCATAAGTGGATCAAAGATCAGTGAAAACCCTGGTCTGGTTCACATGACTCCAGGTGTGCAAATGCTGACCGGAGGTATGTTTTACATTCTGTGTATCTGACAAAATAGTCTTGAGTCTTGTCAGAGAAAATGCATTATAATTGAATGTTAAATACAAAGTGCTTGATCTTTTTTTTTACACGTTAGATGCTTGTGCTTTATTTTATTAATCATTTATTCTCCAGGGGATGGGCTTGGACAGCAGTATTCAAGTCCAGAAGATGTGATCTGCACTAAAGGCTCTGATATCATCATTGTGGGACGAGGTATTCTTGCCAGCTCGGATCGGTTGAGAGCAGCAGAAGAATACAGAACGGCAGGCTGGCAGGCATATCTGAAAAGACTCGCACAGGCCAACTAACGAAACCCACTCAGGAAGGAGAACAAAAAAATTGGGGCCAATTGAATCGTGTCATTCCGTCCCTGTTCTGTTCACTAGTAAAATGTTGTTTAAACGTGTCAGTATTGCATCATATTTTATTTAGCAAAAATTGCGGTTTAAATATAATGAACAGTAAAGACTGAGGCTTGTGTTTCTTTGTCTTGTACACTTAGCTGGATCTGGTAACTGGTAAGCCAAGATAAGAAGGTATACACTACCAAACGAAGCTGGGGTACATTAAAACATTATTATTCAGGAAACATCTTTAATCAATAAACATTTCATATCAGTGTTGAAAGCGATTGTGCTCCTTTTTTGTGGAAATGTGATACTTTTTTCCAAGGTAAAAAATAGAAAAGAAATGCATTTATTTGATCTGTTAATTATTTTTGTAAATTGATAAATTGTCCATGCTAAATAAAGGTATCAATCTCTTCTAAAATATATATCTTACCTTCAGTTTTAAAAAGAAGTGTATCTGAACAAAAAATGAGCTTCAGAAATAAACTGATGTATAAAAAGTTGCAACTTTTAAGGTATTGCAATCTTTGTCAAAGCCATAAAATGTTCAGTCTGTACTTATGTTTTGTCTAATCCAGTAGGGGGCAGAAACACATCATGTATTATATTGCTCTCAATAAAGTTTTAAATAATGAATAAAAACGACTGCGCAGTCACTAAATGTTAAGCATTTCGTGTAATTGAAAATATGGCCTTAAATGACTGTTTCTGTCAGTCACTGCTTTTTGACAAATGTGTTGTAGTTTAATGTCATTAAAAGCAGTGAGGCTTGAAATATACCACATTTAAAACGATTTTTTTTTTTTTTGAATAATTTCTAAGGCCATGAAGATAGTTTTTGTGATCTCATTTGAACTTATTTTCCCCTTTAAGTACATATACCAAAAATAAAGAAATACAAAAAAAATATCATGAGCTTAGCGCAAAAGTGTTCATTTATAGTGCTCCGATAATATTTATCAATCGTTCACCTGCAGGAGGAGAGCGCAGGTTTCGGGGCTCACCTTTGTGTGATCTCGCGCTCTGACCTCAAGCGCTCCAGATGTCTCCCAGCTTTTTATCTCGGCAAAAACGCGAGGTCGGTTTGCACAGAGCGACATGATTGACATAATAGAAGTAATCTACTCTGGCCCTCCCATTTGACTCCCTGTGTCAATATTGGATGAGAGGAAAGTGCCGTGTGACAGGTGTCCAGGACAGAGTTCCGCGCGCTGAAGACGGAGAGCAGATCAATGCATTTACTCGCGCGCACACTAAATGCACCTACACTGCTATATAAAGACAACGGCCTCAGGTCTGTGATGCTATTATGACGCTACTGATGCGCTGAATCACACGGTAAGATTTTATTATTTAATTCAAGTTTTGTTAACACTTTAGTAGGCTACCTAAATGTAGCCTTATAATTAAATTTTAATGTACTATCCTATTTATATTTTCATTTACACGGACTATACTAATTATTATGATGTTTGTATTGCTGAAGAAAGTTATCAGTCTACTTGGAAAAATCTTGGCTCACGTGATCCGTTGTTCTTACTGGTTGTGTCTTCAAGGAGAGAAGACAAGTCATCATCAGAAACGTAATGAATGAATGGACGCCAGGATGGATGTTTTGTGTGTTTTCTGTACTTGTCTTACGTTGAGCCACACGCACAATACCTGCAGATGAAAAGGTTTTGTTCGTTCGGCTCGCGTTACGCAGATGCAGACACGCGTCAGTAAAACACCACAGCAGCGGGACACATCGACCGACATTTCACTGTCACACTCTTCACCGAGACCTAACCATTCTACAACAAATAATACAACGCCAAGAATATGCTGATTAACTACAAATCATGCTTAGGCGATGAAATATGTACACAAAGGATAGGCTGCAAATGTCTTCTTTCTTATGTTCATAGCCTATTTATTTGGCATGAGACAAAAGCGTTTATGTTAAAAGCTTTTTTATTTTATTAACCAGCTGCACTTGTGATACTATGTAAGCTCAACAGTTTGTGAATTAAACCATTATATTATCATCTTATATAACCATGGCATTCTATTTGTGTTTTAAGAATATAATCAGTATATTGCCAATAAAACATTGCCATTAAAACTAAAATACAGCACTATTTTCTAGTGCGATAATTAATAAAAAAAAGCCCTATTATTTAGTGTGTAAATAAGTAAATATCATTTCTAAATGTTTCTATCCTTGTCAGAGTGTTTCTTTAAAGTCAGAAGCATGTGTAATCTGTGAGGTTATTCAATGGGCATTATTCTGAAAAAAAATATATATATAAAAGATGAACAAAATCTTAAGAAAATGTTAGAAATTTTTAAGTGGAAACAAATACTTTTAAGTTGTTATTTATTAACATTTGATACATTTGCATTGCATTACATTTTTCTTCTTATGTTGTGACAATTATTTTGTGTCTGAATGAAGCATATCTTGCAGTATTATTCCATGAAGTGCTTAGCAAACAGCTGTATACCTGCTGGGCAGGCGTTGCCTGTTGGCTGCGTGACAGTTAAAAGAGTTACTGTTGAAAATGCAAATGATCTTTTTTTTTCTTGCCTTTTCTCAGTCTGCCATGGCCATGTTCTGCAGAAGCGCATGCCTTGTGCTCAAACACATAAAGGACATTATCTGAGCAGATGTCACCTGCACTAGCTGTCTGGAGCTGCTCACATTTGCCCTGAGAAGGATTAGTTTCCATGGCACCCTAAATAAAACGTCACCCAGCAGCGCTAACTATTCAGAGAGTACCGGCCAGTTTCACCTAACCATCACACCTGCAAAGTAAATTAGTGGCTATCAGGAAAAACAAAATTAACACCTGGTTTGATGAAAGCGACAACAATTAACAATAAATAAATAAATAAATAAATGCTAAAGATGTTTGTCTTGAAATGTGGATTTTTTTTCAAGTAGTCTATAAACCTCAATTTCTCAAGTTTTAGATAGGCCTTTTTATTTTGTTCAGACAGATATGCCAAATCCTGTCACTATGGGATACAATGATACAGTTTACTGTCAGAGTGAGACGGAAGTATTACACTTTCTGATTTGCAAAGGACTGATTTGCATGTCAAATCTCTTTGACAGTGACACTGTGTTTCTACATTTGGAAAGTGTGCATAGAAGCACACTTACAAATAAATGCAGCTTTTCTGAGCATAAGAGACCTCATTCAAAGACATTAAAAATATTATGAGGATACATCAGTTCATGTCTTTGAATGAGGTGTCTTATGCTCAGAAAAGCTGCATTTATTTGGCAAAGTATTAAAACAGTAATATTGTATAATATATTATCACAACTTTCAATCTCTCCCTCTCACACACTTTCAGCAGTCATTACTCCAGTGTCACATGATCCTTTAGAAATCATTTCTCTTGTATTGTTCTACCTTTTTTGGATTTAATGTGTCCTTGCTAAATTTAAATGCACCTTCCTTTACAACCATAGTACAGCTATGTTGCAATTACTCTGTGCTGTTATGAAATTAAGTTAGGGATGAAACGTAATTATACATTGTTTCTCCCAGATCATTAAAATCAGGATAGCAGGACACCAGCTGCGTGTCCTGCATCCCTACAGCACCTGTTCTCAACCAAACAACATCTAACAGGTGAGAATAATCTCATGTGCATGCACGCATATTCATACCTTGGCTTTCAGGATATTTCATATGTGATGTTTACAACAACATTGTAATCAGCGTAGATCCGTGAATAATACAAAATAACGCTGTGCTCATAAGGGTCCTAAAATGTTTATATGTACTGAAACCCAGCTATGCTGGTCATGCAGTAAAGTATTACACCACCAGATGTCATCAACAAGGCTGACCACTGAACTAGTTCTAATGTTTAAAATACATTTAAATGGCCTACTTGTTATTAACATGATCATGCTCTAAATAAAACAACATGTGCTTGATAAATCTGCATATGCTGATCAATTTTCAAACATTTATCTCAATAACTGTTAATGATGTCAAAACTTGTTTTAGCCTTTATTGTACAAAGATATAAAACAGGTGTATGTCATAGGCCTATTTGTTTCTGAACAGCCGCAATTAGATTAAAAAAAAGTAGATAAACAATATATATGTGTATCATTATCTGAGGTGTATTTAGCAAAATCAATTACAGATCTACTTGACCTTAGGTCTTTTTTAAAGTTAGGGCTAGCTCGAGTCAAGCAATCAAATCAAAACAGCCTTTTATGCTGCTTGATACTGCAAACCTGTGTATTATTTTAATTCATTATCGTAAACACACAGGTTTACAGATCAATAGCTGTTTTGGTTATGAGGTATTCTTCTAAATGAATTGGAAGCCTTGCATGTTAAAAAAAAAATGGTTTAGTTCTGCTTTGTCTGAAAACGATGGCTAATGTGGATCCACTTATTTGTGAAATGTATTCTAGGGGTGAGAGAAATCCTCCTGTTGGCCAACAGCAGCCGGCTCTGCCCAGAGAGCATCCACAAGCAGGCACCGGAGAGTGAGCAGGGCCCAGTCTAATCTTCAGCAATTCTGCTATTATTTACTCTATCCCATCAAAGTCTCGTGTCAAAGCATAGCCATTGTAAATAGCTAAGGGTCTGGCGTGGGGGCAGTTTTGATGAGTCAGTGGGTCTACAACCTCCACAATAGGCTGCACATGGCTCCACAATAGCGAAGGCTAATGCAGTTTTTCTGTTGGCTCCTGCTGAGTGTGCAGGCCTGATGCGCATTATGCACTAAATGAGGGGCCCTGTCCTATAAAAACACTGGAGAAGGGCTTGGCCACCACATTGATTATACTGGATCTGTCCCACCTCAGTACGTGAGTATGCCACTGTCTTAGCCCTCAAAGTGAAACATCAGATTACTGTACAATGCGAAAGAGCACAGCCAGAGCAAATGAAAAAGATCATGCCAGCCGGAAACACTTACTGTCAACACTCGAATCGATTTTCACAAGAATCTCTCACATGGGTGCATGAATTCACGTTGTGGTCTTGGTTATTCCCCTCTCCTCTCCTCATTTTCCTGATAGAGAGTGCGGTGATCGACAGCAGCCATGAATCCGCAGGAGCAGTTGGAGCAGAGGGGGAAGTTTAGGATGACCGTGTTCGAGGAGGAAAACTTCCAGGGCAAGAGCTGTGAATTCAGATTTGAGTGCCAGAATATTCTGGACAGAGACTTCAGAAAGATTCGCTCCATTAAGGTGGAGAACTGCCCGTAAGTGTAGATTCTGGACTTTTTTTAATGTGCAAAATATAAAGCAGAGAGGATATATTATTGCCATGTTCAGTATTAGACATGTATATTTTTTATTAATCAAAAGTGAGATAATCAACAGTGAGATATTTGTAAAATAAGATGTTTTTTAATGCATCAAATGAATCAAAAGTGCCAGTAAAGACATTCCTAATGTTAAAATTATTTCTACTTCAAGTAAATGCTACTCTTTTGAAAAACAGCAAACATTTTGGAAGAATTTTAGCAGCAGAAATATTTTATAAATTTGTAAATAACTAAAAAATATATATATATGTATATTTATATACATACATATATATATGTGTGTGTGTGTAAAAATAATATCTGAAGGATCATGTCGATGAAAACTGGAATAATTGCTGCTTTGCCTTCACATAAATAAATACAATTTTAAAATACATTAAAATAATAATAATAATAATAATAATAATAATAAATTAAAAGTTATTTAAAAATGTGATAATGTCAGAATATTAATATTTTACTATTTTGACCTGGGTGAGCCTAAGAGGCTAAATATAATTTTAAATGCATCTTTTAATACTTTTATTAATCTATAATTATAATTAAAAGTATACGCATAATGATATGTATTGTTGTTATTATTGTTATTATATAATTACAATATTATTGGTTTTTTTCTTGCGTAATATATGCCTATATTAGAATTACAGTGACTGTTTGTATCTACTTGATAACAGTGCCCCACAAAACCACCTACTATTTACAAACAAAAACTCATAGCTCATAGTGACTATAGATTCAATGCTGTTTTTTGTTATATTTATATAAACTGGATCAACAACAGAGAGATAGTGGTGATAGTTCGTGTGGCTGGCAGCTGCCTGCTGTGTTGCGTCTGTCAAAGATGACAGATGAGCTGATAAAAGAACACAGAGCCGCTCCATTCAGTCCACACCATTGTGTTTGCTTTGCTTTTGTGTCCTGATCAGTAGAGATCTCTGCCATGTAAAACGCTGTTGTTTCCTGGTTTGCGTTTGACTATGGTATTCTGTCGTTCTCAGCTGGGTGGGGTACGAGTATCCTGAGTTCCAGGGCCAGCAGTTTATCCTGGAGAAAGGAGACTATCCCTGTTACCAGGCCTGGAGTGGAAACAGCAGTTACAGAACAGAGCACATGCTCTCTTTCAGACCTATTAAATGTGCTGTAAGTTAATCTGTGAAGACTTACTCTGCCTCGTCATCCTTGCAATTTGGTTTACTTCATAACAATATCCTGAAAATCATCACCTCTGTGATCTCAATTCCCATACTCACCTCTCCCTGACAGAACCACAGTGACAGTAAGATTACCCTCTATGAGTGTGAAGACTTCATGGGACGTAAATTTGAGATGTGTGATGATTATCCCTCCATTCAAGCCATGGGTTGGTGCAGCAAGGAAGTTCCCTCAATCAAAGTCAACTCTGGAGCGTAAGTCACCTCAGCTTTTTAAAATCATTGTCATTAATAAACTAGGAGAAATAGCTAAATATTGAATAACTAATAAGTGAAATTATTCAGTATTTTTGAATGTTCATTAAAAAAAAGCCAGACAAAAATGCATATGCATTTATTTAGATATATGTATGTGTGTATATATACAGTATATATATATATATATATATATATATATGTGTGTGTGTATGTGCTGGGCCACGATTAATCAGAATTAATCAAATTAATTAAAAGTTTTTGTTTATTTAATATATGTGTGGGCACTTTAGGACAAACACACATAGTAATAATTACATGTATGAACATGCATACATTTATATTCATATTATCTGTATTATATATATAAATATACATGCACATGTGTGTATTCATATACACAATAAATATACAAAGTACATGCACATATATTACGCCCAAACTTTTGTTCAGGATGCGATTAATTGCCCATTGCTAATATATATATATATATATATATATATATATATATATAAATAATTGTCTTTCACAATCAAATTATGTAGAGTTGTGTCCTTTCTGGATCTCCATTTCTTTGTGACAAATAATGTATCACTAATGCAGCAGCTCCCTGCACACAGTCGTATTTGTGTGCGGTGCAGTAAATGAGATTTGCCCTTTTCTCTGGCAGCTGGGTAGGTTATCAGTTTCCCGGTTACCGTGGATATCAGTACATCTTTGAGAGGGACAGACGCCAAGGAGAGTACAGATGCTACAACGAGTACGGCACCCAGGCACACACCAATCAGATCCAGTCTATGCGCAGAATTCAGCAATAAGACCCAACACCACTGTGTACACCATGTCATGCCGTGCCAATACTATAGGCAATAAAGACATTATTTAAACTATAGTAAAAGAGTGCTTGTGGCAATTCCTTGCTTCTTTACATCTCTGCTTAATTCATGGATCTGCTAAGGGGTCATTCTTGATGTACAACAAGCAGATGCTTTGATGCTTTTTTTTATTTACATAGTTAAATGTAATTAGAGCTGGCCTCCCACGTTTTTAGAAAAATGTAATCAGACATTTTTGCTTTCTCTAAAATAGTCAGACTAGACTGATGGAGGAATAAGCCACTTTATTATTTTTAACAATTAGGATGCTTTATGCCAGCCGAACAACAAAAACTCTTGCCCTACACCAGCTATATGATGGATGTGAGACTGTTATATAATAAACAAGAGCATGATTACCTTTATGTTAATGCCTCATTTTTTGTTCTTTGTGGACCTGTATATGTATATAATGTATATAATTTTATATAAAAGTTTATAAAAGTATACACATTTCCATTTTTCATATATAAGTTAGATATATAGAAAGTAATTATATATATATATATATATGCATGCATATTTATATGAACTTTAAAGTTTTATGTCATTACTATCAGTCATAGTCAATTTCCTATTCTTTGTTCTCCAGCCACGTTCAGGATTGATGTCAATAAAGCGAGAAAAAGATAAATATTATGTGTATATACAGACAGAAAATATGATGCAACCCATAAGTATGGAAAAACAAAATGGGGGTGGGGGGGTGGGGTTAATGTACTATAAATGAATGATGAGGGCGATGGTTTGTCTGGAGCTGTCCGAGGTCCTGACCTTTCTGAATTAAACACATATTCTTTCTTGATTATATATATATATACATAGTCATTATTAAAAACCTAGACCTAATGCAACGAACGAATCTTTATAACAATGATGGGTTAACGGAAGTGCGGGTTCTTGTTCATCCAATCAAATGGTTCGTAACCCTAGGATCCGGGTGTGATCCGCCTCTTACTTGTTTGCGGTGTAACCGTTCAGGACTCCAGCAGTATTTGGCTGCACACACCCACTCACAGGATCAGATGTGGACGGAGCAGTCGCTGTTTGAACACCCGATCCCACACCCAGTCCAGGATCTCCTAATAAATGTTGAACTGTACACACCTTTATCAAATACACATCTCACACGAGCTGATTAAAAGTGTGCCACTCGTTCTTAGTGCAATGATTATAAGACAGACAAGAGTGCTGAAAGCAGCTGGATCTGAGACAGGCTGCGGTCTGACATAAAAGGACGGGGTAAGTCAAATTATTGAGGAAGCAAATCAAGACACAAGACAGGCGCTATAGTGTGGGTTAGTTTGATGAGGAAATAGCAGTCAGGTTATACAGCTATATCACAAATTTAAGTAAATCGTTTTAATAATTAACTCTAAATCTAAATAACGTAAGTTGTAATCAAAAAAATAGTTTAATAAAAATTGTATAGGCCTATTTATTCCAGTTAAATCAAACTGATTAAAATGTTACATAAAATGGGAAGGAGAGCAGGTAACACAATTTGTTAGATCTCTGTTGTTTATGTTATAAGTCTTAACTATAAATATATATCTAAATATCTTAAATATAATTCATTTTCTTGTGTTTGCCTGTTTCAGATGATCGTTGTTTAAAGTTGCTTCTACCGAACTCTATAAACTGAAACTTATAACAATCAGGCAGCAAAAAGGCTGCTATATATATTAATTATTTTGGCTCAAATATTTACATTTAAAACGAAAATAACATTCTTAGGGGAAAAAATCAGATAAGCAAAAAAAAAACAAAACTTTTTCTGGGACTTTCACAGTGTGTAGCCTAATCCTACAGGTTCTTTACAGATATTACTTGATATTAAACCACAGTCATATCTTAAGATATATGCCAGATTTAAATCATTTTCTTTATTCTTTATTTTTTGTTTATTTTCCCTTAATTCTCTAATTATGTTTTAATGTTTTCTCTAACTTAGGAGCGCGCACCAGCATGAAGTAACCCGTGTCTTCAGGACAAACTGAAGAATCGCCTTGCATCCGGGGCTTGTTTTAAGTTGCCTGCGATCTATTTAATGACTCAGGCAGCTAAAGCAAGTCTGGGACGCCAGAGAAAACACGACTGTCACCACCTGACCTATTTCACGAGCACAGGACTTCTTCACCCTTTAAAACCAAATATTTAGGCCTAATTGTATTGTCAGTTTTATACAATAAATCAGAGGCATGTTTATTGGCACAAGAAAAAAAAAAAACCAAATAAAATATTTTTCTTCCTTTTGGGTTTTTGTTACTTTACTACTTCACCAGTCAGTGAATGTCGTGTGACTTATTGTCCAATGTAGAGTCTACCCAATCTGTTCTTGTTGCTTTTATTTTAACAGTTACGATTCACCGGGTAAAATACAACAGAATTTAAATCAATCTACATCATTGTTTCGTTTTTTTTTTTTGTAGAAAAAGGTATGAATTATATTTCACATAATTCAAGCACTTGTATAATAAAAACGTGTCGTCATAATGATAACAGACCATTGATATTGTTTAAAAAGATATAATATTACGCGAATTTAGAAAGGTAAAATATTATGCGCTATAGGCTATTAAAATTAACAAAACTTATTTCAAGTACATGATTATGTAACAGTCCGAGAGAAGCGATCAAAAGGCAGGGCAGAGGGTTTACTCTACCATCTATTGCTCATTAAAGCAGCATAAGTTTGGGATAAAATGTTCTTGTTTACCATTATGCACTGAGGCATAGTTAAAGGTAAATATTCTCAACCAACATAGAACAGGCCTTTCTGTTTGCAAAGAGGTAAAAAGGCGGAAAAGAAAAAGGATCTGAACCGGTTTCCATGTCAAACACTTCAATTCTCCATAGAAACTCTGATCTTAACGCAGAAACTTTATTAAACCTTGATGGTGGATTGATAAGGCCGAATTTCTATCGGTTCCTTTTTATTGTGGAGACGGGGAGGGATGACAGAGGTAAATTGCTCTTTTAATTAAACCAATGCACCGAAGGAAATTGCTGTCTGAATATTGTCTCAGAGATGGGGCTTGTGACAGTTGCCTGGAAACTTCAATCTGTCTCACATTAATTCCAGATCACAGTTTTGAGATAAAGTTTAATAAAAATCTTTGCGCCAATGAAAGCCTACCCTTTCACGTCCTCCACCGCCACCACAATGCGACAGAACTGCGGAGGAAGCCTTATGTTTAACATGTATCTCTCAGGTACACAATCTTTTTGTGCGTTAAATGAGAAATATTGCTGAAATGACTGAAAAGGAAAGGGCGATGCTAGGGGTCCGCGGGTGCAATGCTGCGCACCATCGCCGGTGTCTCTGACTTCTCCGTCTGGAACGCATGTCCTCTTTTGTCGGAAATCGGATATCCTTTTTCCTGGACGCGTTTCCTGACCTCAGCGCTGAAGTCTGGGCAAATACATCGAGCAGCAACAAGACAATAGTCATAATATTTAACCTCTTTTGCTGCGATTTGTTAGTTATTAATGGGTGACATTACGCGTTTTGTCTAAAATGACGAATCGCAAATGCACAGACGGGGAAATATATTTAATGCATCTGTTGCGTTTTGTGTTATTTCAGTATTTCAGAAGGCACTTACAATATCAATCACAGCTCAGCTCTAAATGTCAGACGTATTTTCAAACGCTTTCTTTCAGACCCCACGGAAAATCTTTTGAAGGAAAGCAAAAGCTCTTCTTGGACCCCCATCAACACAGGAGTTCAAAAAGGTGAGTGTTGCGATGAACTGTTGACAGACAAATGTTCTAATTTTCGTGCAACAAACAAACAAAAAACCCATTGTGTGCATTTATTTTCTTTCTTTCTTTTATTGTATTGTGGTAATTTTTGCATCCGTGTCTTCTTTTCTAAATCACTGACATTGTTATTTATTGTTGTTTTATTTATTGCTCTTGATGTACGGTGACCTTGGGTGATCTGAAAGGCGTCTTTTTCTGCATTATTATTATATTCAGTGGTCTGACTGCTTATTTGTGATCTTATTTCACTATATATTTATGATGAGGGATAATTGTTTCTTTTCATTTTGAAAAGAATTTATTAAAATTAAAAGTCTTTCATGTGTGAACCATTACGTGTTCCCAAAAGGTTACTTGAATATGTCTTTAAATAACATTTAAGTTCTAATTTAAGGATTTTTTTCGCTACAAAGAACGGTTCTTTATGGAACCAAAAATACCAATAAAGAACCTTTTTTGCACCAAAAAGACAATGCACCAAAGAATCTATAATGAAAGATTAAACATGTCTTGTTGAGCTTTTAAAGAATGCCCTTTACTCTCGCTCTTTATAACTTCGCTACATTTATGTACTTCTACTTTACTTGCATTTTAGGAAGTGGACAAATCCAGCTATGGCAGTTTCTTCTGGAGCTGCTGTCTGACAGCGCCAATATGACCTGCATCGCCTGGGAGGGCACCAATGGCGAGTTTAAACTCATAGACCCAGACGAGGTGGCCAGACGATGGGGGGAACGCAAGAGTAAACCGAACATGAACTATGACAAACTGAGCAGAGCTCTGCGCTATTACTACGACAAAAACATAATGACCAAGGTGCACGGAAAGCGATACGCGTACAAATTTGACTTTAATGGCCTGGCGCAAGTGTGCCAGCCCTCCTCAACCGAACAAGCTATTTACAAATTCCAGAGCAACTTTGCTCCCCTCCAGTTTTCAGGCATTTCCAAACTCAGTCTGGTTGCTCCAGGTGCTGGTCCGTCGGGGTTCTCATACTGGCCCGGATCTCCTCCGACCCTGTATCACAGTCACAACCTGCAGCCGCCAGGACCCTTCGGTGCCGTGTCTGCGTCACATATAAGTTGCGTTAACAATATCAATAGTTTACATAACCTGAATAACATCAATAGTCACTATAACTGATTTTTCTTCCATTTGCCACAGGAGTGCGCGCTGATAGACTAGTCTACGCAAGGCTATATTCGAAAGCGCCACTGATTTAAACATTGTTGACTATTATTCCAATCATACCCCAGATAAGAAAAATAAAAATGCCTTTATTCGATTGAAAGGATAAATTGGGAAAAGCATTTGGTGGATTTTTAACGTTAATTAGTTTAAGATAAGAAAGCAATTTAGCGCCATCTTATGGAAAACTTAACACCATTCCTGGTTCACTGGTTAATTCATCATTAAAATCAGCTGGATAACTTTAAGTCTTCGTAGCCTACTCTGCAGAAGTGAAGAAGAAATGAGCGCAATGTTGGAGAAAAGTCAGCATGGTATGAGAACAAAATGGTAAGAAGCAAAAATATGTTCGCTACTACACTTTTGTAACCGAGCATTGTTAACACGCGTAAAGCGCTTTGATATTTCGTTATTTATTTAACGTCGACATTGACTCGTGGACGGTGGCTGAATTAGGTATAGGTATAGGGCTACATTTTAAAAGCGCTTGCCCTAATAAACCCTTTTTTCGGTCCACTTATGCACGAAAAACTACATTAAAATGATTAATATAAAAATCATGAACTGTTATATTTGTTTTTTGTGTTTGTGTGAATATGTGTCTAGAATCAAAATAGCAAATTTGCGCTTAAAATACACTTATCTTAATAAAAAGTATTTTATATTATTAAGCAAACGTGTGGGGGTTTACAACTAGGCCTATTGGCTAAACTATAGGCTAAAGTTGAATAACAGGCTATATTTAACTAAATGTACTAATAGGCATTGTAAAAAGAAAAAAAAAAATATATATATATATATAAAGCGGCTTAATAAAAATATAGGGGAAGCAAAATATTATCGCATAAAAAGTGGAAGGTTTCCCCTCTCCCTCAAGACAGGTGCGCGCTCTTCTGGACACAAGAGGGCGCCATGTATCTACATTCAACCATAACCTCAACCATGTGAGTCAGCGCTAAGACATTGGATTTCAAACCTGTCCTGGAAGCACCCCTGCCCTGCACATTTGATCAGTGTCTACCTTATTAGACACGCCCAGTACATGTCTTGCAGACTCTACTGACGGGCTGATGAGTTGAATCAGGTGTGTTTGTTAAAGGAGACATACAAAATATGCTGGGCAGGGGTGCCTCCAGGACATGTTTGAAAACCACTGCCATAGGACATCCTTTCAGCTTCATATATCGCAAAAACTAAAAGGTACAAAGAGGAAATTAGATAATTTTCATGTAGTGTATCAAGACTAAGATATCCAAATGGCAATGCATTTCCTACTTTGTGGAAAATTGTTTCCTTGTGTAATTGTCCAGTACCTCATATGATGTCACAGGCAAGGAATTTCTTCAGCATTTCTGTGTATTGTGAAGAGACCCATAAGTCCCATCAGTGTGATCTGCATGTCAATAGCAGCTCTACTGGGCTCTGCCATTTATGGCAGGATTTGTTTGCACTGACACACTGGACCTATTTTAAATCCAGCTCTAGTCTGGCCAACAAACTCCAGCTTAGAGAAAGTGCCAGCACAGACATGGATACAGCCCCTTTAACATAATATGCTCAAGCAGTATTTATGTTAGTTGTCACGACATAACCTGTGCATCTATTTCAAGCTTTTATTCTAAATTTAAAGAGCAAAATATTTTGTTGTGACAACTCTGTATGAAGCCTGTATTTATAATGCATTATAAGAGTATTCTTAAGGCATTATTATGAATGCATAATGCATTATAAATAACTTTATAATATGTTGTATAATCTCATGAATATTCATAAGTACAGTTTTAATGTGTTATGATATTTATATTTGTGGTTATAGCTTTTAAGAGAATAATCATTTTTAATAAACACGGTTCATCCACTTAAGATGGGATATATTTCTCATAGTTATAATGCATTATAAGTCTCATATCTTGCCATTTTACTTATGTTACTTACCTAAAGCAGACATATATATAAATAAAACTTATATACCACTTATAAGTAATAATAATAATAATATAAATATATATATATCAGCCATAAGAACAGACATAAGATCAGATGAATGTGTAATGTTACACATTTGCTTTGAACATTTATTTTGATATATAATACCAGTTTAAATATTTTGATGGTACCCTTTAGACAGCTGTTGATAAGTAACTCTGGAACTACATGTCAATTAGCTTTCATTACAATATTAGTGTGTCTGCTAAATATATGCTAACACTTTGTTTTGATGGTTCCTTAACAGACATACTGAGTATAGGATACTTTGCAAGTATGTGAATACTCCTACCCTACCTATGTATACTCTAAGATTTATATAACAAACATTTTTTTAGTTGAAAGTGTCAGTTAGCTCACATTAGCCTCAATATTAGCCTCACAGGAAACACCTGCACCTAAACACTAACAAGATGTTATAAGGTACTGTGTCTATAGATATGATAACAGTCTATAGATATGATTTAGTCCATTATAAATTAATTACATTTACTATGGTGTAGTAAATAATCATACTCATAAAAGTTATAATCACAATAAGTAAATATTACAATTTATTATAATTGTTTCAATGATTACACTGTACATGTGGTTATAACACATTATGCATTTTTTTATTTTTATAATGCATTATGCGTTCATTATAGGGATACTATTATAATGTATCATAAATACAGGCTTCATAGAAAGGGTTACCTTATATTCTACTCCAAAATAAACAATAAACATCCATGCATTTGTTAAAAAAATAGTGACCTTTTTATTTGAGCTATGTAGGGAAAGTGAAAAAGTAATCAATAACAACAAAGAGCATCTAATCTATATATAAAGTCTGCCCCCCGTAGGTCTCCTCAGTGTTCACTAAGATAAATCACTCTTATAATAAGCTCTCCTGAGCTCTAGGGTGTCATTGAGTAGGTGAATGTACAAGAGTTAATCTGGACATTATCTGTGCTAAGTCTGGTGCAGCAGCTTTTGCATAACACACGTGGGAGAAAAACATTTCCAATCTCTTCTGCCTTAAACAAGTGTATAAAATCAAACCCGTTACGATATGCTTTATACCTATATAAATAATAAACGAACAGGTAACGTTTTAAGGCCCAATGCTTCAGTTTCCTAGATTGCGTTTGCAAGTATGGTGCCACTTGCTGGTCATGTTGGGTCAAAGATAAATGCTGGCATTAAAGGAAGCAGAAGAGCAATCAGTCTAATTCAGGATTGTTAATGGTTTTTAGCCCCCTAAAAGGCTGCTGAAATAATTGTTTCTGGTAAACACAACCCTCTGTGACAGGAGAGGAGTGTTGGCTGGTAGCCCCTAGAGAAACCTTAATGAGCAGTACTGCTTTGAATCTGTCTGTGTGATCCAGTGACTAACTCCAAGCAAGTGGGTTGGACTGAATGTATCATCCATTCAAGTCAGTCACGGAACGCCCACTCTCACTATATATAGTCAACATCCTCCATCTCACTCTCCCCCAGAGAAACTGTGTAATCACGTCTGTGGCTAATTATTTCCAACTGAATGCATTAAAACGTAGGCAAAAAAATAATGTTTGAAACATTTTATATTATTAAAGTATCTGTTAAGTTATCTGTTTTCAGGGATGTTTACAACACAAGCGATAAATGTGGATAAAGGTAACTGTAACAATATTTAACCATATTAGCATTATTTTAACATATTGATTATCTTAACCATGCTTTCTGTCTTCTGTCACTTTAAATGCTTGAGTTCTTTAAAGCAGGGTGAATTCTGATTGGCTGTCTGTTATATCGTTTATTAGCTAGAAAACAAAATTAAAGGTGATTCCAACAGTTTTGTTCCTCCGTGCATTTATTGTTATAGTTATGTTGTGGACTCTGCTACAATTTTTACATGTTGTATGAATTTGTTTATTATTATTATTTTTAAAGATCTCGAATAGGCCTTTTCATGGATTTCTTTTGTAATTAATTTACCTTCATGTCATTCCAAGCCTGCATGAATCATTTTAACATATTTTTGTGGCACTTTTTTCTATTTGGAGCCTCTGGTTGCTATATGCTTTCACCGGATGATAAAGAGCAGCATAAACATTTTTAAACATTTCTTCTTTTTGTTCCATACATACCAAAATCATGTTGGCTTAGTAGCCTACATAAATACATAAAATGGCCAGTAAATTCTAACACAGATGTGTGGCTGAACTATTCCTTAGAACATAAGAAGTATATTTTTCATTGAAAAAAGTATAACATTTAGATAAATAAGTTGGAAAGGAGTGCTGCTTGACATGCTTATAGCAAAGGTGTTTATTCACTGACCTGCTAAAAGAGTATTATTACTGACACTTTGATTTCCGATGTGATATAACATATTTCTACTAATCTGGGATCAGTTAGTGGAAAGACTTAGATAAGACCTCTTATATACAGTATATATAGCCAGGGGACAGTGTCATAAGGTCAAGCTGATGATAGCTACTGAAGAAAGCCTCCTGACAGATTAAGGAACCATTTTAACAAGTACAGAAAAAGAACTAATCCTGTGCTTGGCACTTTGGTTAGGGTCTCTGGGGTAATCACTTGTTTACTGAGGATCCTGGAGTCTTCATAAGTGCAACTAAAGAGGCACGGCTATTCAACAGATAAAACATATTAGTGTCAGTAATATTGTTTTTAAATATTATGAATCAATTGTCCCCCATTTAGAACTGAATTCAAATCAAGAAATTTTGGAATTAGATAACTTAGAAAATTGGAATTCCACTTTTTTTTTTCTTTTTAATTTGGTAAATAAAACATTCGGAGTTGGAAAAAATACATTTTCAGTCTTTCTATTTCAAAATGTGGAATTTTTGTAATTATTTGTGAAATATAGGTTACAATTTCTGGTTGCAATAGTAATTTCTAAATAGTTTTCAAAGTATTTTTAGATAGACTGAGAAAAAAAAAACCATTTTGAAGTAAAAAAGGCTGCCTATGGGAGCTGTGTTGGAGCAATGGGGGGAAACGAGGTAGCCTATTTGCATGTTGCTTACAACAGAAGCTGTAAAAATAGTTCCAAAACTGGGACGTTTCCCACTGAACAATCGTCTTTTTGTTTAGTTGACTGGCTAGATAATTTCCTACTTAAAAACTACATGGCACAAAATACCCTCCTTAACGCGTATTTCGTGTGGGCACGCGCTGCTTGAAGACGAAGCGCGTGAGTTTCCGCAGTGCTGTGAATGAGCGATCCTGCGGTTACTATAGCGACAGACTAGAGAGATGAAGCCCCAGTTCACTTGTCTTCCGCTGACCCAGAGAAACCCCTCTCACAGACTGCAGCAAATTCCGGCCAATGAACTCGGAGATCATTGAGTGTTTTATCCACAACTCTTCGAACCTCGCTCATTCTTGCTTTCAGGTGAACGTGACTTCTGGATGATGAAAAAGCCCATAGAAAACAAAGCCGCAGCCTTGGATCGAAGTCGTCAGCAGGATTGATCTATTAACTGTAGTTTAATCATCTCTATTAGTTTACAAAATAAATATACAAAGACGTAGAATAAACGGAGGAAAGAAATGTAACAAGTGACTACAAATGTATTTGGAGTTTTATTGTACACTGTAGAGATAATGGATAAGGTGACTTGTCCCAAAGGTCAGCTGAACCTATGTTATATAATCTTAAAATATGTCGTCAAATGGCACGTGGTCAGTGCATTAATGAGCTTGTGCATTATCGATCAAGAAAACCAGTCAGACTGGGTTTTATTTCATTCAAGAAAGAGCACTGAAGAATCATGTCAAAGTATATAAACTCCTAGCACGATCATTTTCCTCAAACCAGTGTGAATCAAAACAATAAGATCACCCAAGAATTGGCACGTAGAACATCTCAGTGAAGAGAAAACACTTTCAAGTTTCAAATCCAGAATGGCTGGAGACAGGCTTCTGTCAATAGAGCGAATGAGCACAAATATAGGTCAGCACCTTGGATAGTTCCATTCAAGTGGAGCATCATCCTCCTGAGACCCAGACAATCACTTTTCCGCGCTATACCTTGATATAGCAGCTTCCAGATTTTTTAATAATAACGTGGCCAGTATAGTATAACATAAATGGTCTATATGTTTTGGAACTAAACGAATAATATGTTTGAAAGGCTACACCAAACACTTAAATTATGTAAACATTTCTAAAGCAACATTAGACCTAAAATATACAACTTTTCTTTAGGTCTCAGGAGAATAGTGACCCAGATAACTTAGAAATGACAGATGAGGCTGACAGTTACATGGAATAAACCTTGTGCCTTCCCTTTTTTATGAATGACTGTGAATAACAGCAACAGATGTAAATTTATAGATCATGCATAAAACTGCAGCTACACCGGTGAAGCCATGTTGGCTATTACAAATCACTTCACCGGGGCTACTTAATACTGTTAAAACAAAGCCAACACAACATCATAAATACTAAACTGAGAAATCGGCTCAAGGTGCAACCTAACAGTCATTCAGGCAGAGCTGATTACAATTACATCCAATAAATCAGAAGTAATTGATCTCTGCTCAGATTCTGAGCACACTTAGCGATCCACTTCGCTTCCATCTTTCTTATAATCTCCTTCGTTTTTTAAGTCTTGAAAAACCTCCGTAAAAAAGTGCGGATCCATGTTTATCTGCAGCATTTTGCCGCTCAGTTTATCGATGACATCTAACGAACGTTCCCAGAACACGTCCTTATTGGTGTCGACCATGAAGGGCTTGAGAGGGTACGAGATCTCGTTCCCTATGTATGAATACGCCAGATAGAGGCAGGTCAGAAAGGTCCCGTGGAGTTCACGTGGATTGTCAACATCCTCGGTCACGGTTTCCCTAACGAGCAGATAGACGAACACGAGGTTGGCAGGCGTGATAAACCCGTGGTCCTGCCAGCCCTGCAACAGCAGAGTCCTGTCCACGTTTCGGAACCAGAGGATAACCTCGTTTGGGGTGAGTTCCCTGACTTTGCCGCATCGTTTGCACAGGAATTCGCCCAGACAACGCAGCAGCTCCCCGGTGGAGGCCTGGACGATCACGCGCCTCGGTGAGACTAGCGACCGGCTGCTGGGCTGCTTCTGCACCGACACCAGTTGCTTCGCCGCTGGAGTGTACTGGTCCTGATCCTGGCCCGGATGAGGAGGTACCGTGGGGATGGGCACCGCGAGAGGTCCATTCTTCGTTTTCTTCTCAGACTGTTGCGATTTCCTGGAGTTCTCCTGATTCAGATGTTCGACCTGACTGTCGCTGCTCGCTGGCAGAGGAAGAGGATCCGGACTGACTTTCTTGGCACTTTTCTTCTTACCTGATGCAGTCACTAACCGCTTAAATGTGAGCGTGGACACGACCACTGACTGCTTTTTAAGGCTTTTCTCTATTTTCCCGTTGGCTTCGTCTCCTCCATCTTTCAGAATGGTCCCCTTAGTCGCTATAGGGGATATAGAGAGCACGGTCCCCATATCGCAGAGCGCGCCGACAAAAAATGTTATTTTACGGCCCTGCGAGCGCGGAGACGTCGCGGTGGAGATCGAACGAATCAGATCACAAGGGCAGCTCCATTTGGTTAGTAAAACCGACAGGTTAGCAGGTGGACTGACAGCCCATCAGAAATGAAATTCCACAGCAGCCAGACACTCCCTCCACTCCTTCTGCATCAGTGACTGCAAGCCAGTCCTGCATTGCCTACCTCAACTAGAGGGGATTTGTGGTGAGCCAAACCAATCTGACATCAGCTTCTGCTAACCGGGATTATCCCAACGTGTCTGCGTAATTAGCCAACCTCAGGGCTTCAGAAGACGAATGACAGACTGAAGCACCAATAGAAGCGAACGCCTGCGTTCACATTATCCCTTCAGAAGGTGGAATTTTTACACCGCATGAGCCAAGTATAGTTGCGCTATTCCCAGACAGGGCACAATTCTCTCCTCAGCGCTTCCATTTAACCTACTTAACACTGAAACAGTTGAAAAGGAAAACAATGACTGGTGATTAAACAAGATAAATGTAATGAGAAATTGTATTTAAAAAAAAAAAAGAAAAAAAAAAAAGAAGGAAAATTGCTATTTGTTACAACTAATATTTGGTCCAGAGGGTCTCCTAGACATTTAAAAATAATTTTTGGAAAATAAATTAAGTTAAACTCTTTGCACATGTTTTTGTTGTTTGGAACAACTCACCGAAAGCGAATTAATCAGTCTTGGCGGAAACTGAGGTTACATGAGTAGCCTACTCCTTTAAGTTTCCATGAGATTATGAAAGGAAACCCAAATTCATCAAGCTGTCCTGTCACACTTAAATCTGGATTAAGCAGTCAACATTAACATTTGCTCTGTAAATAGCCTATTTATGACAAACTGAATCATTCTTCATGATTCGTCAGGAGACACTGATAAGTGCTATACACAGAAAAGACATGACAGAATGCAATCCAAACATCAAATGTCTCAAATCCTGTTTATACATTTAGTTACACATAAGTGACCTTATAAAAGAGGAGGAACAAAACCAAATAAAAGAGCCAGTTTTCATAAAATATATAATTCAAGGTTTATTAGACAGCTAGATTATCTTTCATACTAACACTGTTCATGTGTTCCTGTGCAAGTTATTTGTTGGTCTTTGTCTTGCTACTGACCCCATGCTGGTCTCTCATCTGTGGCTCTGCTGAATGACAAAAGGCCTGTCTGATCATAACAGCTGCAGGACAGATAAACCGTAATACACCCTGAAGTACCTTTGAATTGGACTGTATTATAAGAAACCAATATCAAGCATTAAAGGTATTTGCAGAGTGTGTTACATTTAAGTGGGTTTTAAAATAACTTGGTGCACATTATTACACAAATGAAATGCAATATATTGATTTTCTATTTATATTGAGAGTACTTTCTTTTAAAATATGTTATGTAACAAAGCGCATAATGTGATAACAAAACATGCTCCAAAACTAGGACACAGGGAACTTGTGAGACTCATAGGAATTGCCCACAATGCTGCATCACACTGTTAGAACTGACAGTACTGCAGTCTGTCTAATGAATATTCAGTGAGAGGGTTATGAATATTCACCTCTTGCAGCAACCTTACACAGTTACTGTAAAAACAATGTGTCTGTAAAGAAAATTATTACATTTTTCTCTGTCTCTATCTGTCAGTCCAGTAGGCCACTTAAGGACAATGAAATTATTTTTTTTAACAACCAACCATAATTATATTGGCTGTGGTTAAGCATCTATTTTTAATCAATTATATTACAGTCAGATGGGGCATTTGCCTAGTTTGTCAGTATTACCTAATAGCAGATATGAATCAGCATGACTGTATATCAACAGTTGAGAGACAACTGTTGTGGAGGAAGTACATGCTAAGTCAAGGCAATTAAGGATATGTAAGTTACATCTCAGATTTACAGTAAATTCTGTTTTAGAACGTCCTTTTATGAAGACTGATTATTGGATATATCAGTAAATTAAGGCTGTTCAGTACCACTGTCCTAATGTATTCTTTGAAGACACTCCTTGCACTCTCTCTCCACCTTGTGGACAGTTATAGAAATGCATCCTACAAAACTGATAAAGCAAAGTTGGTTTAAAATTGGATGACACTGTCCAGCTTCATAGGTCACATCACATATTGCTCATAAATATCTGATCTTACAAATGTAGGTACATATATATTGGTATTAATTTATATTTTTACATTGAAATATAAAATAAAATATATACACATATAAAGAGTTAATTTGCAAAAAAAATATTATTATATTAAATATTATGTTATAATGTTTTATTGTGTTTTGTGCTAGTTAGCTGTTTTTAAAGTTACATTTTATTCTAGGAATGCACAATGAAAAAACTTTATTTCTGTTTTTTTGCAAATTAACTCTTCATATATACACTTACATTTTATGAAAATAAATAAACATTTAAACTAAAAATATGTGTTTTAAATCATCACAACTCTGTACAACATACTGTACAGTATTTAAACTTGTTAAGATATGTTTTGGATTAAGTGTAGGCTATTATTTAGTAAGTGTATTAACTTAAAGTGTTAAGTGAAGGTAAAAGTAATTGAAATGTATAAATAGAGAAAATAAATATGCACAATTAAATTTCCAATATAGAAACCAATCAATTATGATAATAATAATATTACATTTTGACCAATATCCATTATGATACAGATTATAATTATAAAAATATAAATGCTAAAGTATCTGAAACTCAGATTTCAGTTCATGTAATCACCACATTATGTAAGGACAGAAGAGGGCACCATCTACTAAGTCTCAGGAGTGCAAGCGTTTGGAAGAAGTGCAAAATCCTGATGATAGGGAGAAACGATGATAGCCCCTGTCAGCAACACCCTTCAGCACCTCAGGCTAATATTTAATAACCCTAGGCAAGAGCTAGCGAAATTATACACCCCCGGGGTCCCTATCTGTCTAATATTCTCGCTCATGACAGAATCCTGCTTTCAGCCAAGGCACTGCTGCCAACAGCCAAATCTCTGAACAAATGCTGACTATACCTCCCCAGCTGTTACCAGAGGAAAAAGCTCTTCATATAAAGGACAACCATTTATTCAATTTGTCCACATTTGTGGACATACTTGGAACAAGCGCTGTAAAATTGTGTAAAAAAGGTGTTAATACAGTACAGTTTATGGAACTATGTAATACAGATTTAAGAATGCTCACACAACTGCATGCACAGAGTAAAAGCACCACCCTTCCGTAATTAATTACTAAAAATGTTAGGATATTTATGGGAAATAACTATGAGCATATAATCTGTGCCAAGGTCAATAAAGAGAAAAACTTAATGAACTTAACTATGTCATTGTGCACAATAGGCTGTGGCTGTTTCATTTCTCTTGCCCTGTAAAGCATAAGAATCTGTCCACCTCTTTGTTGTGGGTCACATCAAAAGCAAAAACAGAGATCATGTTTCTGCTCTTATCACAGGGTTGTCCATCAGGACTCCAGAAAGGGCTTAGCGGCACAGCCAGGGGCAGGTGGGCGGCACAGCACATCTCTGATACTGCAGCTGGACAACATTGAGACGATAAGACAGAGAGGCCTAAACACACACACACACACAAGTACAGAGCATGAAAAAGCGTTCAAACAAATGCACTGTAAAAGAAAGAAAAAGAAAGATTCTGCATTATTGCTTCTTTAAAATCTATGAAAACTTTTGACTGACTTTATTTTTACATTTTATAGTGGAAAAGGATTAATCAGAAACATTTAAACATTAAATTAGAAACGAAATTACTAGGTAAAAATACCCTTTTTCTTGATGTAAAAATGAGCATGGCTTGTTGTAAGTTCTATTCGTCTTGCTTCCGGTCTAATCAGGATCGTCCAGCTATTTTTAGCAAATAACAGCTTGTTTTGCGGCTTGGTATTGAATATTAGTATGTATTATCATGTTATTTCAATGTGTTATCTTAATTATGAAAACACTGGATTGTAGTGTAAGCCGGTTTACCGTTTTTTTATTTACCGGAAGTCTCAGCCATAAGCTTACTTCAGCGTTCAAGAAAAGGTGGATACTCCACGAGGAATAGTTATGCCATCCACAGCGTGTAATTTGGGACAGAGCCACTGACGCACATCTTTAGGTGAGTAAAATGGCGAACAATTTTTAGAAAGAACAAAACAAAGCGACTGTAGTTTTTTTATTTAAAAGCTTAAACGAAAGCTGCCAGCTTTGTTTAACCTCACTGGGTCTAAATGAACATCAAACACTGGTTAATACTAATAAAGGCTCAATATGACCGGCCGAGCTCTCTTGAACACAGACACACCTGTCTTTGATCAAAGCCTGTCTTTGAAAGCCATGCACAGTGCAACGCGGTGTAGTCCTGTCATGCAAACAAACCTGACGCTATATTTAACCGGGCAGCTATCACTTGAAAGGCCTGTTTGTTTTTATCTGAGGGTGAAAGACATCAGACGGTATCTGCTGCTTTAGAAACACGAGGGGAGGAAATCCGTAAGACTGACTACCAAACTGAAAACTGTAATTGTCTAGTTTAAACCTAATTATTAAAGCTGTTGCACTTCATCAATTGTGTTGATTTATGTAAAAGTTTCGGTTCTTCTATTTTGTTTTTGTCTTACCGCTTCTTCGTGTAGCAGTGAGGCCTTTCTGTAGGTTACATCATTAGGCCAGTAGGTGATAATAGTACCTCTTTGAGTAAATCATTCATTCATTCATTCATTCATTCAAAAAAAAAAAAAAAAAAGCTTGAATGAAATAGGAAACACTTATCAAATAGCCATCAATAAACACAAAACAATTTCAAACCTCACAAAAAAACAAAAACCTTTCTAATTAATTTATTATGATAATATAATGAGAATATTGCTCAAGGATGTAAAATCTGAAGTTATGTACAACATTTTGGCCAAAATCCCAAAGAAGCAAAATGTGACTGTCTTCTTGATGAGTCACTAAATTATTTGCTGAACTGAATCAGTGTTTTTGAACCAAATCATTGTGAAGAGCAGCTTTTGGCCTACTGCTTGAAGATGTGCAATGGTTAATTGTTTTGTGGATTTCGGCTGAGAAATTTCTTTGGCAAAGCAAAAAATAGACAAAGAGTTACTAACATCTCTAAATAGTTCCTCTTGTTTGTTATATTGTTTCATAGTGTCACTGAAAGGATGTCATTTTGTTGTTTATAATCATGTGATCCTTGATGGATTATCGATACTCAAAATTGATACACACAGTCTGATTACAAATTATTGTTCAGTTTATTAATACCAAAAGGTGGACAAAGGATGCCAGGATGAAGGAGGCTGAAATTTGAATACTATGCGATTAGATTACAGGACGATGGTAGATGCTGCACAACATAACTTTAAATGAGGTTATTTTCTCTCTCTCCCCTTAATATTTCTGAGGATATTATGTGGGTTTTTGTGTATTTAAACTCACAGTAAATCAATATATCTTTCATAGGCTCTGTGCAAATGCGTTGAGGTAAACATTAACAAACTGCCTAAATGTCCCACTGATGAGTTCTTGCTGATGGTCTTTTGGGTAATTGGGTGCAGGTGATGCAGAGTGAGACCCCCCAGCTGGTGCTGTGTTTAAGTTCATGTCTAACTACTAACAATGGAAACCACATAGTCACAGTTTTCTCTTGATCCTACCTAAAGGTCTCTGAATCAGTTGTACAAGATGGACAAGTCCAAGGCGCTGAAGAACAAATATAGGTCTTATTCATAGTTTAGCAATCTTTAGATTAATAGGTAATTTCTTTCTTTTTTTTTTCTGCATAACTGTTAACAAATGAAATTGAGGAATGCTATGTTATGTTTTTGTAACCCATATATATTATATAGAACAATAATGTAAAATGAAATATGAGTGTTATAGAAAGTAATGCATTTAAGATATTTGAAGAGATTATTTTTTTTATTAAAGTTGACCAACTATTTTAATAATTGGTAATTTAATTTTAATATTAAACGTAATTAAACCAATTACAAATATTTATTTATTTGTGGCGACTGATGGGTGGTGATTCAATAGTTAGAATAACCTTTTAACTCTTTAAAATGAAGTAATGTTGTTCTTTAATTTGTGTCTTTTTGTAATTTATAATTGTTATGACTTTGTGTAACAATTTCTGGGCTCAACCCACGGTGCATTGCACTTTTCACAACAACATAAAACTGAGTATCAAAAGTGTATTAAATTGGTTTAATTTTAATATACCACTTAAAAAAAAAAAAAAAACTTAAATATTGGCCATGATACCAGGACATGTGAAATGATACAATGAAAAATTTTACTTTATCATTTGTCACTGTATGAAGTATCCTGCATGTTATTATCTGAGTAATGTATTAATTGTCTACATAACTATGCAGGCATTTGGAGCAGGAACTAGGTAGTCAAACCGTGAGTGCTGTCAAAATCAAGTTTTACCAGCAGATGGCATTGTTGTATGTTCGTGGCAAGCGTGAGTGTTGAGTTCTATAAATCACTAGACAGCACCGGCCATGTGTTTGGGGACAGGGTCATGCTGAATACTGTGCCACTGCCAGAAACAACAGACGGATCCCTGATTCCATCTAAGTAATGCGGCTCATGAAAGGCCAAAGCCCTGTGATAAATCCATTACCCACAACTCCTGTAGTCATTGTCCCACCTCTTACTGACCTCCCAAAATAAACCCTAAAATCTTCCTCTCCCAGGGCTGGGAAACTCACTCGGACGTCCGATCAGCCGGAGAAATGTTCAACGCTTCATTTCAGGGCAAATGTATAAATACGTTTATAAGATCATCACTTGGTGTCCTGTGGTCTTTTATGACACCAGTGAATGACAAAGTGAGGGCGAGAGACACAGTGAGCAGATTCCTGCGCCCCAGGCCCATTTATCAGCACGTTTGAAGTACCGGATTGACATGGAAAGCACATGAAGCATAACTGCGTGTGTCCAGAAGTCGCTCTTTAGCAGGGAATCAACAGAATACTTGAACATTTTGATGCAAATCTAACTTGCAGTAAATGTAAAGATGTTATTGAATGCATAATTGAAATAATACTGTGGTGGGTGGTGACAACCTGTCTGCTATAAATGGACATTTGCAGTTTCAAACCTTACAGTGGGTCATCCATGAACTAATAACCCCTTAGAGAAAATCACTTGACCCCAATTTACTCAGAAGGGATTGTACTTATGCTCTGTAATCTGTTAACTGCTTTGCATGAATGAATTGACAAAAAACCTTCTTGGCTTCCCGTATAAAAAGTATGATCAAATGTATTAAATGTCCACTTGATGTGTACTTAAAATTCTAAATGTATATTTTTAAATAATTGTACTTGGAGATAAGATGATATTAAATTAAGTGTTTTTAAAGAGTATACTTTCATTAATTTCTTACACTAAGTAAATTTTTAACAGTGTACTGTGCTATTATGTAAAAAATAAAAGTTTAACTTTTTAAAATTATTTTTATCATATTTAAATCATCTTTTTGTCATGCTTTAATGAATTTGTGGTTCTGACTAAAATATTAAATCACAGGTAACCTATTTCATTATCATTTTAACTGTAGTCTGCTATTGAACCTTGATTTTCCATAAATGCTTGTCAGTTTATCCAAACCTGATCTCATGGCAATTCGTACATCTTTTACGAGGTGGCTAATTCTTCTAAATCGTACGTATTTTACGAGTTGCCAATTCCTATGAATTTGTACAGATGCCCTAAACCTAACCCCGCTCCTAAACCTACCTGTCACGGGGTTTTAGACAAATCACTCATACGAGTGAGGTTGTACAAATTAGTTTGAATTAGCAGGAATTTGAGACCTTGTACGTATACATACAAATTGGTTGTGAGACTCTGGTGGTTTATCTGACAACAAAGACAATGGAAGTAAGGGACAGTTCACCCCAAAATGAAACTTCTATGATCATTTAATAACCAATAAGATTCTTCTAAACATGTATGAATTTCTTTCTTCAGCTTAAGAAGCATATAAAAAACTAATAATGAGTAATCAAACCATTATAGTCCCAATAGTAATTTCCCCTTTCACAGTCAGTGGAGACCATAAACTGTTTGCTTACTCAACATTCTTCAAAATATCTTCTTTTGTGTCTTTAATGTATTTTTTATGAGTTAAATATAGTAACATTTAGGTTAGGTTTATTAATGCATTTACTTGGTGTATATTAGGCCTATTTAAGCAGCAAAGTGTAAATCCTTTCACTTACACAAGTTTGTTAGAACCATGTGTGACATTCTTAAACATTCATTTTAATGTTTTTTTTTTTTTTTTTTTGTCTATACAATTAAAACCACAATGGCTTCGAACATGGGCAAAAACTGTTTAAATGTTCTTTACAATATATTTTCACATAAAACAAAGTCATAAAGGTCTGGAAAGATAGAATTTTTTTTTTTTTTTTTTTTGTAAATTATCCCATGTAATTAATTTTATAAGCTTATTCTAAAGCATTCCCCATTAAGACACCAATCTAGTTAGAAAATAAAGTGAACCCACCACTCATTATTTCATGCTGCACGATAGAGATCAATGAGATTTCAGCGTTTGTTGTCAGGTGGTGGAACCGACCTCTGAATGGGTTCTTCTCGCACACTGGGTTCTTTCACTGACACAGAGGGAAAGCTGGTTCCCCTGTCTGTAGAGTACTTCAAACACCTGGTCCAAAATCAACAGCACATGTTGAAAAGCACTTCCATGCTGGGCGATGATGTCACCTGAGCCCGCCATACTGCAACACTATGACTTGTCAAATTAAAGCGAGAAAACCACAGAGATGTGTACCCCTTGGAAGCGGCGAGGCCTTTTTCTCCTTTCCTTCTGGGAAATGGAGATTGTGTGTCAGGAGGCCATTTTCCAGAATCCACCTGCTGCCAAGCTTTAATGGCGTGATAAACAAAGAGAAATCGTTAGAGAGCATTAAAAACACAGCCCCTAACTCGCATGTGACTTCGGTTTATGAGAAAGAGCTAAGAATAGAGGCGTTTTATCTAGTTTATATATCAGTTTACAATTTATACAGTGCACTAAAGCAGATAAACTGCAACCTTGTAAACATTTTTCATTAAGCATCCTTAAAGCAGCTAGAATTAGAATAAACTTTCACAACAGCGCAGCTACACGATACAGTCATAAAACAGCTAGGGTAGTGTATGAAATAAGACTCTAAACTTTCCTTCGAGTACTGAAAACAGCTTGCGTTTTGACCCAAAAACACTAACAGCAACAGCTATTTTTTTAAGTATATTATTTTTTACTCTAGCGGCTATTAGCATTGTAAACAATTCTCCAACAGAGGGCAACACAGGCTCCTATATCAGACGAAAGTGCAACATTCGAGCATAAACCAGTTTCATAGCCCACAATTGAGTCTCTATACGCACATAAAATGACATTTCTTATTTTAGCCATCACCCTTCTGCCCACAAGAATGATTCATCAGTGTGTGAAAGCTGCTAAGTATAGGCCAAAACATAATCCTTGTCAAGCGTACAATATTAAATAAAGCCAATAATTTCAGCATCTGTTCTCATTATGCCTAAACGGAGAGTAATTGTTTTCAAATTTGAAAAATGTGGTGATGGAGCTCTCAGCTACTGCTAATGTGGCTGTTGTTATTTCAGAGGGACCCAGAGGAGTATTTAGGCAGCTGCCGAGGCCTCCGTCCCAGCCCTGGTATCATCCCCCCATCAGGCACTCCTTGAAGTGGTTTTATAAGACATGACGAGGGAGCCCGGGCCGAAAGTGATCAGCGGGCGACACACATCTGAAACCCATTTCCCACAATTAAAGGGGAGAGACTATCAGCTCTAAACATCGGCTGTTTCCACGGTATCGGTTCAAACATTTGCCTCGCGCACACATTCCCATAAACAGTGACAGAACATTTCCAAATATATTTGTTTAGAGAAAAAAAAATGTGGCCTTTCCAGCTGGGCCTGGAGGGGGGCTTCTATGGATCAATAAAGGTTGTGCTTTTGACAGTGGTTTGAAAGTTTGAAAGTGGTCCCAGCATCTACACCTGGGGTGGGACGGGTCTCGATGTGCAACGGTGTGAGTGTGTGTCTGGCAAAATGCCTTTGCTGGTCATTTTCTCTCTATTTATGAGCTCATCAGACTTCAAACGCAATAAAACAAATACCAGACATACAGCTAGTGGTATGGCAGACCTGATTGCTATCAGAAACTCCAATCAAGCCAGTTTAACTCCGAAATGCATTGTTATAATTCCAACACGCAAAGAGATAGTAAACAGCTTTGACTTAGCAATGTTTGGTTCACTGCTCTTCATGCTGAAGTCTAAAAATGCACTGGCTGAGAGCATTATAAATTCTGAAACTAATTCTGTAATGATGGTTTTGTGAGATAAAGAATTTGTTGATTTTGCAGAAGAAGAGCTGTGTGAGACTTTTACACTCTTTCTTGGGTGTGTTGGGTCCATATTTAGGTGTTTATAATTTGATAATGTGTGAAGTTTAGGCCCTACGTTGCGCAAAAGGTTCATTAGTACATTAGAAAGTATGGGCAATAACAAAATGAATTATAAAAAAAAGCCTTGTCATGCATAAACTGTTAAAGAAAAAGATTGTTAAAGAAGATGTGTTCTCTAGAAAGAGCCTAATTTTTCTGCATACATTTTTTTTAACCATAAACAAACCAGTATCTGTGACTGTTGTCTCAATAAACTCCTATTTAGCAGCTTATCAGTTAATAGTTTTTTAAGTTCACGTAGGTATGTAGAATATGTTCATGCAGAACATGTACTTTTTAAGTACTAGTAAACAGCCAATGTGTTAATAATAGGCATGCTAAAAGCAGCTTGTTGATAGTTTTATAACAGTATTTAGTATACTATACAGTACTATAGATTTACTATAGATGACAGAACGTTATCTAATCAGTATTATTATGTGAAAACAGTAAAAAAAAAAAAAAAAAAAAGTTTTTATTGATGAAAATAAAGCTAAAATAAAATATAAATATTACATGAAAACGAAATTAAACATGTGAAAAATTCTTGAAATTAAACAAGAATATGTGAAATAACTGAACTGAAAAATTTTAAAATGAACACTGGAGATATATATATATAAAAAAAATTTTAATTTTTTAATTTTTTATTGTCATTTAGAATTTACATCAAGCATAATGCAAACCTTAAAGCTTCTGAGACTTTGAGCACTGCCAGAATGTTAATTGAAATTAAATGATTAAGGATAGCTTGTGTCTGATGAACACTCCAGAGCTTTAGCTTTAGCTCAGTCATATGAAACAGATTTCCCTGTGGTCAGACATGCTCTCCTCTTTGGAGGGCAGATGTCTCTGTGGACTCAACCACTTGATAGTGAAAGGCAGATATGTCAAAATCTAAACTGTCATGGGGGGGATGATCCCGGTTCATCTTTGGGGCAAACTGTGCCTAAGCTCATTACAGTTATCAGGCAGGGGCCATTCCTCTGCTACATTGTCTATTTAGTGTCTGGCACAGAGATGAGAGAGACATGCAGAGCTTTATAAAGTCTGTCAACTTTAAACTACTGTCATGTATGCCCTGTGTGGTCTCCTGTCATGAATGCATATAAAAGCAGCAGAAATGTGAAGCATATCATGCTCATATGAAAAAGCCATAAATTAAGGACACCAAAAGTAAAACCACTCTTTAAAAAAATTTATTAATGACATCCATCTGTCCATTCATTCTTCACACTGCTTGGCTTGAGCCTATTTCAGTATTATAAAAAATATATATAATATAATGGAGAGTAAAGAACAAAGTAGCTTTTAACTTAATGACATTTTGGAAATGTATTCCCATTTTAATAATTTAATTTGATAAACGCATGTAACAAAAAGTAGTTCCAAAATTGAAAACAGTAAATGTAATATTGAAAATTAATATAAATTTGGTTTGATATTTTGCATTTAATATATATTTTTCGTACTTGTTGTACAAATGTCTGCATTTAGACCTAAAGCTTCTTTGAACTGACCGATTGGAAAAAAAGACAAACAAAAGTGAAGACATTTTGAGTGTAGATAGCATTCCATAACTTTCTTTAAGTCTGCAGTCCTGTGATTACATTTACACCGTAAGACTCTATAAGACATTGTTGCAGTCTTTGGAGGGCAGCAGTATGTGCCAGTGTCAGCCCATAAAACGGCCAGCAGCGAGGCCTCTGGTCGCTGTAAGGCAATATGAGCATCTCAGCGAGAGCCTGCTAGACTAATCCATCTCTGTCCAGCAGCATTGTCTGCCTGCTGGCTGGGGCTGCATCTGGTGTCACCGTCTCTGAGAGAGTCTGCCTGCAGCCCCATAAACATACTAATCATTAACACAAGCCGCTTCAGCCAAGAGTGCTACACTCCCACAGCTGCTGAGAGCACTAAAGGCGCACATAAATCTGTCCTGAGAAAAGCGAGCAGAGGACACGCTCTCTGGTGGGCACTGGGAAAATGGACATTTGTTGCCGTTGGGATGGTTGCCGTTGCTGATGGGAACAAAGGTAACCTTTTGGACTGCGGAGAGGGTTAGGTACCTCGTTGGGCCATATGGTTTCATGTGTTTATGCTTACATTGAGCTTTCCGATGAGTTACCAGGCCTATCTGTTCCAGACCAAAAGTTTGGAATGATACATGTCGTTAAAATACACGCAGATGCTCCAGATGTTGATTATTTTTGTGCTGGACTGAACTATGAAAAATGGGTCAAGGGTAATGCAGCATTTTGCCCCACTGAGAATTACTTGACTCTTTCACATTATTTGATTGTTTTCCGTATTTTCATAACTCCATGCCATCTCCTGCCATGCTTGCTTGGCAGCCAATACCATCATTATTATGAAACAGCAATAATTGCAGATGCCCAGAAGGAAAATACAGCTGCATTAAATAGCACAGAGACACATATATCATCAGCTCATCAACTTCTGCAGAAAACTGAACCAATCAGAGGTGATGAGCTTAAATAGTTTGTTTGTGCGGTTTCTGAAGGCACCAGAAGGCGAAAATGTTTCCAGTCTTTGGCACAATATCAGTAGGATGCTTTGTGGCTCTAGGGTTTCTATGAAGCTTTTGTTACTGAGTAAAATGTAAACTATATATAGTTTATATATGCTTTCTATCTTATAGAAGTAGTCTATATAACAGTGAGATTGCTTAATATGTTTTTTGAAGGACAAACTTTATCTAATTTGAACAGACTGTTTGTTAGAGAGTCAGCTAGTGATGCAGTTTCTTCTTTTAGACCAGCTGTCCCCAATGCAAAGGTAAAGTTGTGAGCTGTAATGCTCGTTGTGTCCTGTAGAGGGGGCACATCCTAAAGCTCAACACTAAAAGCCCTCCAGTGATGCTGAAACCCACCTGCATGCCAGATGTCATTGTGCTTGTCCTCCATGATTCATAGGGCTTGTGTTTTCTTTTTAATTCTCTTCCTGCCCTCACCGCTGATGGTATTTCTCTTACCCTGGTATATGTTTACAGTAGTGTATTAAGCTTGAAAAAGGTGAGACGAGGTGAGGGAAATTACACCTGATGACAGGGTGACTATGGGGAATCCCAGATACATCACTTTGCTAAGGTTGCAAGGTTATGGTAAATCAAACTCTCCACACTTAGGTACACTTATACGGCGTATACTGCATGCTGTGATTATTGTGGTTGTCATGGGGAAACAGGTGTATATCATTTCTAAAATCTATTTCTGTTGGATTTTATTGCATAGTTTTATAGTTTGTTTAAAATCACAGTCCATGTGAGTTTGCAGGTAAACTAGGTATTGATTCTATGTATTTAGTTGCAATACAAATTTTTTTTTTTCAGTGTTTTGTCATTGTTCACTCACCCAAGTACCATAAGTTATGAGACTTTATTTTATAATATTATAATAAAATATTATATTCTTTTTCTGGGGGGTAAATAAAGGCCTCCTTTAACATATCTCTGAACTTTTGAAAGATAAATAATATTTCAGTGTCATAAACACTTCTCTCTCATCTCTGGCTGTGGTAACGGAAGCAGTCCCGGTGGATGTCATAGGACGTATTTTGTCATATAGAAACTTTTCCTTCATGGTCGGCCATTCTTAAGTTTTATTTATTTATCAGATTTAGAGAAACATAGCAGTGGAGTACATAACTTGTCCACCAATGAATCCTCTGCAGTGAATGGGTGCCAAACAAACAGCTGATAAAAATATCACAACCTAAGTCCATCAATGATTATCTTTTAAAAGGAAAATCTGTAAAATCCATCAATGTGTTTTAACTTTAAACTGTCACTTTACAAATAATGAGCATAACATTTAAATGAAATGCACTTGCATGAGACAAAGCCGTTTTATTGTACAGTAACAAGTCATCCCAACAAGTCAGCCATTTTGAAATCACAAGACCTGTTGAAGAATTGTTATTTCAGAAATACCTAATTTTTAGACTTTTTAAAAAAAAATAAAAATTTTTTTTTAGTGGAATAAATGCATCTACGCCTTAGATGACCTAAGGCTGATTGCGTTTTTAAGCTAATTTCCATTTTAGGGGAGAACTCTTATTACAATTTGATGGCAGAATATGTAGTGCTGCAGAAACCCCTGCTACCGTCTGCCTGTACAGGTGAAAAACTATTTTGATCTAGTTGGTTTAAGCACAAGCTCAGAGTAATTATCTTCTGTTTACTTCTAAAAAGCAGCTCGCAGTACAGCGACTTGGAAAAGAGGCAGAGTAATTTTACAGTAGACTATAATCGCTTGCTTACTGTCAAGGAAACAAGCCAAGCACAATACTAAGTTGATTACCTGTGGTATGAAATCACTTAAAGTTTGCCTAACTTCGTTGCATTACCGTCCGGTAAACACTGCACTCACATACAATTAGGCAGCTAGCTTTTGAAAAGCTTACGGGAGCCAAAAGTATAATTCGCGACAGAAACTGAGCATCACTTAATGAACTTACACAAACATGTTCCATGTTGTTATGGATACTATCTTTGTCGTGCCCAGCATATTAGTATTGAGATACGTTAGTCAGCACTGGCATAATTTTAGCATATGAACAAGTATGCTAATACACATTTTTGTTGTGAGTCAAAAGAGAGGAAAAAAATGGAAAAGCACAGCGGAATGCGGCCAGCGAAAGTATTTCTGCAGCTGGTAAACAGAACATGTGCATGTTTTCTTGTGTATTTTGAGATTTCACTAGATTCTCAGATATTAAACGTTCAAATGAATGAGTCCATGGCAGTTTTTATTTACACAACCACAAGCTGGCAGGGCAAGAAAGAGCAGCCCTGTCCCTACGAAAGGAACGGTCTTTAATATTTGTCGAGAAAGCCACAGCGAGGGTGTTTCCTCCAGATCGGTGGCCAGCTGTGGTGGCTGGAGCCTATAGGCCGTTTGATCCCTGGTAAAGCTGAACTTCCCTCTGCCTTCCGAGTTCAAATGTTCCGGGTCGCCTACTGGAAACGTTACGGTTCCGTCAGCAGCAGCGAAGCGGCCCAGCTGCTAGCGGGCCACCGCCGCCAGAACCACGCCAGATACTCGACATGTGTCATAGCCGCAATTTACTGAGAGCAGTGTTGTGTAACAGATATATGATACCACAGTACTTATACAGTTATTTTTAACATGGTCAGTCTCCTGCCAGCAGTAATTAGGAACATCACATCTATGGGAAGCCCGAAGAGCCACAGAGGCTGATAGGATTGCTGTCAGCTGAAATAGGATGTTTTCTGTGTTCACTGTGGGACAAACACATGCTTTTCTCGCCATCTCCCTATTAGCCTCAAGCAAACACATAATTGGATTTGATCCATGTTTTCTGTTTTTCCTTCAGTTTTTTTGTCAGCAACAAACAATATTTCAGTTTGTTTATCATGTTTGAAATTTGCTCTAATGATCCAGATGACAAGGGCAGGGTCCTTTTTTTTGGTAATGAAATGTGTGCTGTGATACATGGCAACAAACACAATATATTTTTCCACTAAAATTAAAACAAGCTGTATTAGGGATTTCTGCAAAAGACTTTGTGTCAAGGGATTAAGCAAAATAACAATGGAACGAGCGAAAGAAATTTTGGAAACAAAAGAAGGATTATATCTTTATGAGAAAAGTTAGATTTGGTGGCAAAATAATTGAACTGCTCGTAAACAGCAAAAAGTAATGTTATTGCTAATATGGAATCAATGACACATGGTTCAGTTTGCCACAATGCTCTTTTTTTGATCTTGATCTGTATCAATTTATGCATACAGTGACTTGGCACCACCACTTCTGTGATGAGCATGTTTTTAATTTCTGAATTAAATTTCATATTAATATTTTGTGGGGGCATAATAAAGAAAAAAGCCTGACATTCCTGAAGACAAAACATTCAAAATGACATAATTGTTTATATTATTTCTTAGAACAATAGTGCACGTTGATATTTTAAATATAATGTATATTTAAATATAATTTATATGATAATTAAATCTATATTTTATGTAAAGAATAAACCTGATCATTTAGAATGTTATATATATATATATATATATATAAAAATATAAATATAGTATATAAAGTATAATATAAAGCATAAAGTGATTATATTATATACTGTATATTTGTGATCATTTAGAAACTTTTTTTTTCTTTTTTTTTTTACTTGTTACTTTATGGTTACCTCATATGACATTTCAACCTTATATGAATCCAACGTGAATACAAAGACTACATTTCATGGACATTCTTATTTGTCATTGGCCCACATGTTACTATAATACCTCTGTAAATAGAGAGCTTGGTCGTCTGCACACAGGCTGAGTGGGAAGTGAATCATTCCCTACAGACCACAGAGCATCTCTCAGTGATGAGTGTGTGCACCAGCCCCCTCGTGTTCCCATAGAGTCATCCTCACACACTCTCTGCCCTTAGACGTGTGTGTGAAGCAGTGCTACCACATCAGCCCAGTGCAGCCTGCCTACATTCCCCTGCACGCACACACACACACTTCTGAATGCTGGATGCCCCACCCAGCTAAAGACCGGAGGCAGTATTCAGACCCAAACACAACTAGCAAGCAGTCAAAGGAAATTGCGAAGAGCTGCACTTGTATGCAGTCTAGGCTGGGGGCTTGTTGGCTGCTAATTACATAGCGTACGCTTGTAAAACAACAAAAACTGATGGCAAAATACTGGTCTAAAACACTTGATGTAGTATCATGATCGTGTAAGTCAGTCGATGAAAGCATGGCGGCAAACTGAGATGCCGTCTAGCACTGTGTTAGGAAGAGCCACCACATATGAAAGAGCAGACCTCCGTCTTGTCGCCAAATTCCATGGGTGAAAGTCAATGACAGATCCTGAGTCACTGGGTGTTTAGAGGCGTTATGATGTGAGAGAGCGCACATCTTCAGCACAACTCCTCTTTGACAGGCATTCAGCAATAAGATGATACTGTTGAATTTTGCACAGCTTGATTCTGGAAGTCAAGCATTCTGCAGTCAAATAATTGGAATAATGGCTACTATATTATATACAAACCTCTTGCTTCTTACACACACTGCTATTTATTAGTTTGGGGTCAGAAAGATCAGTAATGAAATAAGTTTAAAGGCCTTACTAAATATTTAGTTACACTTAATTTTGATTCTATCTGTGAATAACTATGTGTCAGCTACATGCTAACCAATTCTCATTAATTTGCAACTTCTAACTCTCAGAGTAGACTGTTCGGGTAGGTTTAGAGTTAGTAGAATAAGTTGACAAATGCTTGAACAAAGTTTCTCATATTCAGTATGCTGTATTTTGTGGAACCATGAACAAAACGTGTTAGAAGATATTAATACATATAAGTCTTCTAATACTAATGACTGCTAGTTGACATGTAGTTGCAAAATTACCTACTGTTAGAATGTCTAAAGTGGAGTATCAAAAGTATGATTATATTATTATATTAATTTATATAGTAAATTATATATAAACTATATAAATTAATATAATAATATAATCATACTTTTGATACTTTATTTATATATATATATATATATATATATATATAT
>JAUMHP010000016.1:3572990-3591447 GCA_032361065.1 Enteromius trimaculatus
ATATCTTAATGTAGTTTAGTTTTTACATTTTTTTTTTTTAAGTAATTTAGTTAATGATTTATTTAAACATTTAACATTGCAAAGAAAATAAGGACAGTTTAATGTATCATGTTAGGCAATTCTTGACCACAAATCGCTTTTACGTTTTGACATTTTAGTGAATACATGTCTGCTCTTGGTCATATGGGGAAATCCTTGAGTCACCACCCACCTCAAGACACTGCTAAGAGAGAAAGAATTTATCAGAAAAATTTAAATTGAAAAACGTCTACATGCATCATCAGCACTCCTTGATTTGTCACAACCCAAATGGATGTTTCACACAAAAGAAATCTGTAGTATTACATAAAGCATCAGTGTGTATTTTTACTTGAAATATCAGTTCTGATTGAAATGAGGTGAATGGTTTTTGTACCAGCTCCCCCAACCCAGCCCCACAAAAATTTCTATGGGACTATGTATAAATGAAATAAATGATAGCCTATTGAATTTGACGTGCTTTGCATAATCAGCTTGCAACTTTTGAGTCACGGACCACAGATTGAGAACCACTGGTTTAGAGGTTTAAATGGCCAACAGTAGTTAAACTTTTGTTTAACAGATGCTAGACAGTACAAGAATGCATGTAGCAGACACTGTTTCTGTATGCTCATGTAAATCTTTCAACTGAAAGCAATTACAGGTGCCACAGGTAATGCTCTCCAAGGCGTTATCACTAAGGTGTTTCTCTTGAAAAACCGTTGATGTGTTTGGATATTTCACACCGACCACCTAACAGCATATTTACACATTGACAGTTTTGCTTATTTTTCAACAACCGTAACTAAACGTCATAAAAGCAATTTCTTTCAGCATCTAATCAAATATAATTGTATTTATACACCTCTGTATACACAAGGCATGATGTGCGTAAACTAACAGCGGCATGGCTGCATTCCCCTCCTCTAAGTTATGAGAGCTTGGCCGCAGGCGAGAAATGTATGAGTCATTAAACTTCTGAATGCTCCATCGCTGCTATTGTTAAATGATACACTCCATTTCATAATCACAAAACATTAAATGTGCACGGCCAATCAGCTGCCTGTCATACTTTTGCTGTAGAAAGATCATAATTTGTCTCAGTAGCAGTCTCTCATGAGCTGTTGAAATGTCAGCGCGTGTGCTGCGCTGTTCTGTCATGAGATGTGTTTACAATACGCCACTGAAACATAACAGAGCATGTCAGGAGGCCCTCGTTTTTGTTCAAACTGTGATTAAAAGACTCGCTCTTTCTCTCTCTCGTTCTCTCTACTGTTTCAGTTTTGTTTTTTGTTTTTCTGTCCCAACTCTGTGACCGGTCTGTCTTTCTCCTGTTCTGTCTCTCGCTCTCTCCAGCTCGCAGATCTGTCTCTCGCTCTCTGGTGGAAAGTCCCATGTGCATTGGGAGTGATGGGGTCAAGGCACGCCACTTGCAGCTGTGTGACCACATGAGAGAGAGCAGAGTGGAGGAGTGAGGAGATAATGAGAACCTCTGTGCTGTCAGATGCAGCCAGCTGCTGCAGCCAGATTAAAGACCAGCTTTACTGCTCTCCACACTGATCCACACTTCACACTGCTGCTGCTGCTGTCCAGGGTCCACTCACTTACTCACTCACACACTGACTAGTTTAATTCATTCACTTCCTCAATGACTCAAACCCTCTATGAATAGATGAGTAATGAAATATAAATATGTCAGCCTGTCCAGCGACTATATAGGTTGTTTGTGCAAGTACCGTATTACAACCTATATTTACGTTTTAAGGGTAAGTGCCCTCTAGTGGGTGTAAAAATAAAGACGTGTCGTATTGCATCTGTCGCCATGAAATGCATATTACTGTCATTATTGATCAAAATGCGTTCTTTGTTTAAATATGTATGTGGACTTTCCACACGGATCTCACTGTAATTAAAAAGGATTTTAGCAGGTGCAATTCATACGAATGACCACACCTAATCTAACCCTAACCCTACCTGTTACAAAAAGGCTGCAAAATCATGTTTCGTAGGGATCAACTAGCACATGTGTCCCCTGGGTTCGAACCCATGACCACGTCTTGTCTTCGAACACATTGCTCTACAACCTGAGCTCCACCAAAGCTTAATGTGCTATTCTCTTGCTTGCTGATAGGGGCGCAAGTGTAGTATACGCTCTGATAGGTCGTATTTCGCTACTATGTACATACGACCTATACAAGTGTATTTGTTGGAGGACATGTTGGAATATGGGCAAAAATGAGTGTGAATCTTACTTTATTATAAATACATTGAATGATATGGATGCACTGTAAAAAAAAAAAAATATTTTCCCAGAATTCCATTTCTAATTATTTTAATAACTTTTTTTTTTATAGGTTTTTTTTTATTATGAATGCATGTTAAATTTAATGTTGTTAAATTCATGTTTATTGCATATTTCAGTTTAATGAGTGTCACCATGATGATGTTTAGTGTTTGTGTGAATGACACCAAGCATCTTCTATATATGTTAAAATTTATAAGAACTGCTTGTAATGGGCTTTGTTTCATCATGTGACTTGCTCATCACTACCTGCATTTGGTGCTTATCAGTGTATTGTAACAAAGTACAAACAGGTACAAACAAAAAAGGTGTAAACGAGGTACAAAACAGATTTCAGTACTTCAATAGGTTGGTACATTAACATTATATAAATGAATGAAATTACGGTATTTAGCTGTACATTTATGTTAAACCTGTAAATGTTTTTTTTTTGGGGTATGTTTTATGGTTGAATTCTGGCAACCACAGCTGCCATTTTTTACTGTAAATTGTACTGACCTTTTTACAGTGTGTATTTTGGCCAGAAGTGATGGTTTGATGTTAAAATGCAGTTAATTGAGTTGTGTAAATTACTTGAAGGTTATTGTGACTTTTTTTCTCATTCTGATGACATTCATTCATTGCAGGTGATCCACTGGTGAATAAGGGATGTAATGCAAAATTTCTCCAAATCTGATGAAGAAGCAAATTCTTCTTGAGGGTGGGTACATTTTGGGCGATTCTTAATTTTTGACTAAACTACTTAAAATTCATTCACAAACTCAGCTTCAAGCTCAGTTTCAATGCACAGCTAAAAAATAATCTGCCCTGATAAAAATGACTCTGCAGTGAGCTAAAAACTGCTACTACTATATTTTGCTTTAGCGTTGCTTTAGTTGTTATGTTTAGTAACTTGCAATTTTGCTACATTTTCTTTTCAAAATAACACATTAATTCTCAAAAACAATCTACAGAATATTACCGTCGTTGTGCATTGTGTGCCAAGTATTGGAGTCTGCATTACTAATTACTTCAATATGGCTTCTACATGATTTCTATTGTATTGCGAATTGTATTGTATCAGATGTTTCTGAGTAACACATTTATCTTAGTGCTATATTGGGTAAAATCAAAGCTCTGACTACCTAAAATTACTCAATTTTCCTGACCAAGTAAAGTTTTATTTAAAGTTTCTTGTTTTCTTTTCTTTTCTTTTCTTTTCTGAACTCAGGTAACTATATTTTACATAATTTTAGGCCTATGTGTGAAATTAAACATAATTATGCAATATATACTTTATCCCATTACTTTGTCAGTGTTCAGTTCAATAGTAATTAGATTTTACTCAACAATAACAGATAAATTGTACAGAGCAGTAGCTATAAAATTTACTTAAAATGTGTTAGTGAAAATTGCCATGAAGATTTTATCAAGCAAAAAAATCCTGCAATGTAAAACAAAATACCATAAATCTTACAGTAATGAAAATAATCACATAAATATGTTCTTCCAGGTATCAAACTAATCAGCTGAGCTTTCCAAACTACCTCTTTTTATGGAGGATTTTATGATATCAAAGTGCGGTGTAATATAAAATTATCACGAGTATGAGCTTCTCGTGTATTTTAGACATTCGGTTTTACTTTGTTGCAAATCTCTGCACACATAGAGGTCTAGAGAGGCTTTCTATTGTTTGATGTTCAACAAACCTTAAGGGCTTGATGTGAAATGGACCAGAAGTCCATCAAGCAAAATTCTTCATTACATTGGCTCCCACTGAAATGATTGTAATTTGTTGTGCCTTAACTGAAGTTCCTGTAGTTCAAACACAACAAAATGGCACTAGCACTGCTAAGGTCATAAGTTTGATTTCAAAGACATATGTGACAGAATCTATGATTTCAAGGCAATATAAATCATTCTGGATAAAAGTGTCTGCCAAATGGATAAATATAAAGAGAAACTCATGCGCTTATTTACTTACTCAGCCTCTTTATGAAAGGTCAATCATTTTCCTATTTACTCACTCACTTGTTGAGCTGATATAATCCACATTGCTCTTTCCACACATTCTCCATAATTTAGTAATTTGCACACTGACTCATGCTTTTCTTTCAGTGTGGGAAGCCCCACGCATCCATCACTCACACTCCTTTACTGCAACCCCTCACAATGCTTCCGTCCGCTTCTGGCACACACTTCAAGCTCTCCATAATTAAACACATTCCTGACCATGAAACTTTTTTTTTTCTCTTGCATTAGTGGCAAATTGGGTAAACTGTAATATTCAGAGGAATAGGAATGGCGGCGCTTTGCGGGATGCCTTACAAGTCATTTTCCAATACGTTAACCGCTGATTAAAATCTTCAAAGGGCGTCCCCATTCTCCTCTCCTAATCACGTTTCACACAGACGTTCCTTGTTTTTTTCTTGTTTTGGTTTTATTACACTCATGCAAGAAGCGTGTCATTACTGTCTGTTTCTTACTGAACATCCAAAGAATGCACAGTGACTCATTCGTCTTCATGTTTAACCACCAAGCTGGCAGGGGAGAACAGAAAGAGAACCTAAAAAGGGAGACTTCCCTCTCAGAAAAAGATTGGACAATTAGCTATTATTGGCAAACCTTTGCTCTGTAATGGTTTTGGGGGTGGAGAACCTTTCCTTTCCTTTTTTTTTTTTTTTTTTTTTTGCCACATCATCCAAAAAGCTAATAACAGTCATTTCCATGTGTCCAAACCGCCAGACAATGAAACCTTCAGAGGTACTGAAGGAGTTGTGGGCGGGATTTCTCCACCATAATAAAATCCCAGAGGTGGCTTCACTGCCTAGCCCTCTAGTCAAAATGCAAAAATGTCAATTAAGACTAAGCGTATCCCATCAGTCAAAAGGACACAGGAGGTATCTGCGCTCAGTTGTGGTTGACACCTGAGGATGAAGCGTATACTTGTGTCACAGTCTGTTTGTAACGCCTTCAAGCTAACTTATTCAGCTCTTTTGTGCTCTGTTTAGCTGTGTAAAAGAATACCCTTATGTCATAACCCTGAGAGGTGCAGCTGGCCCTCATACATTGTTTCAAAAGGCACATCTCATCTTGTTGGCACCTATTGCAAGGTAGAGGGAGGCCTGAAACATTTTTTTATGTTTTATCATGAATAAATGCTCTTAAAATGCACAATATACTTCAAACAAACCAAAATAACCCACCCACATCACAAACTAAAAAGATTTAAAGTGACAGTTCACCTAAAAATTTCAATTCTATTATCATTTACTCACCCTCATGCCATTCCAAACTTATGACTTATATCTTGTGTGGAACAAAAAAGTAAAAAACTATATATTTTGAAAGCTGTTTTTAATCAAACAAACTGACGTTTTAAAAAGTATCTTCTGTTGTGTTCCACAAATTAACTATTTATGATAGCAAACATAATTTTTTACATTTTTGGATGAACTGTCTCTTTAAGAATAAAAGGTCACTGAGTTTCTTCAGATTTGAAGGTCATTAATTATCACTACCTAACAAGGGTTTTGCTTCTGAAGCCTAAGATGGCATTTGTGGCACTTATGGTCTCTATTACTTTTTTATGTAAGGACAAACATTTAAGATCAGGCAGGTTATAACATTAAAGTAGAGAGAGGCACCGGCACTCCCCCTAAGACATGTTCCAATTTGCCCTTTCCTCTCTCTCTTCCTCCCTTTCTTTCTCCATCTTCTTTTATTTTTCTTCTCTCTCATTCCCGTTTTTTTGTAGCGCAAGCTTATGAAGCTTAAGAGAGGGTTTGATGTGACACACATCGTCATGCAGCTCCACAGTGAATCAGGGTTCAGATGGGCGGCTTGAGTCAGGAGGGAAAGTTAAGAACATTCCATGCTAACCCACCTGTAGGTAATGATAGGACGAGCTAATGTTCGCGGCCGATTTACTTCAGTCAAAGGCATGAATACATATGTTCCGCTTTAAACATAAATCCAGTTATCCTCGTTCGCCTTCTCCACAGATGTATTTTACTCTGTTTGCTGCTGTTGATCTTTCACAAATCGACAGCTTCCAAGGAGAAATGGTGTGAAATAATGCATTTCATTTCATCCAGTGAGCAGTTTTAGACAGACGCAGAAAACAGGAGTAAAAATGCCAGGAATGATCCTCATATTCAGCACGGCAGGTCTGTGCACGGCATGCTGAACTTCTGTTTGCGAGCAGAACTGGCCTCGGGCTCTAGCCATTTTTCTTAACAAAGGACTGGAAGTATAACTGATTAGCGTGTATCATATCTACACTCACCGAGGCCAAAGCCTCCACATCCAACCAACTGACAAAATATTAATCCAAGTATACAGTTGCACAAGTCTTGAATGAATTTTTATTTGCATGCTCTGCTAATGCAATACTCTGGTGCATATTACAGTACTTTTGAGAAAGAAAAAAAAAAAAAAGGAAGAAGGCAAATCTAATTTGATTTTGCTTTGTTCAATTGTATTCGTTGGTCTGTTGTTTTGTTTCGGTGGGTTTGATGTTTTAGTCATTTCAGTATAATGTCATAATTTCTAAGTCAAACATACCTTTGGGAAACCACGTAGAGATGAATGGGCTATTCAGTAGATCCCTGTAATACCAACCTATCTTGTTTGATGTTGCATCAGGTGGCCACAAAAAGAGGAACATTCATTTGTATGCAAATATGGCATTTGACTGAAGGAACAAACATTTACTCTCAAAGACAGCATTGCAGAGGAGTTTTGCATTTTACTTCAGTGTTTGTTTGCCTTTTTAAGTATTTTTGCCACTGCACGGTGTGCATTTAAGATAAAAAAGTGATTTTAACTTAGGCTATATGGAAATTATGTGTTATAGTTCTGGTAAAGGCTTGACAAATACAGTTACTTTGTACAATATTGGGCTGAAGACTGGTGGTGTTAAACATTCATTTATTGTTGCTGGATTTTGTTCTATCTCAACCTCCTTACTACCAATAAAATGGCTCAGATGTTCTCATCAAATATAGGCCAACTATAACCCTTGACTTGTGGTTTGTTTGGGTCAGTCACTGAAAAAAATAGAGGAGAGAGGGCAGGGGGAAGGAGGTGGTGAAAAAAAGAGAAACGTCTGTGGAGCTTAAGATTAAAGGGTAAGGTTGCTTCTACTTTTTAAGTTATTAATGTTGGAATTGCTAATTATACTCTTTAGAAGTTTTGAAGGCTGGTTGATGATGCAGCAATTTAACTCATTTAGTGCAGATAACTTTGATCAAAGCTGTAGAGCCCAGGGTCACTGCGAGAGGGTCGGAGCTTAGAGGTAAATCAAGGGGCATAGACAAGAACACTTGGTCTCCAGGATGACCATGCATAAACATTTTCAAAGACTGTATTTAAATATGTCAGAATGTGGTGAGATGGTGGGAGGCCCCGTTCTTCCAGTCGTCTGCATGCAAACCTCCAGATAGGTGCATGAAAATATGTGGCCGAGATTGTGATAAAGGCCTGTTTTCTGATATTAGGCTCTTTTGGCACATTAGTAGGTATTTTAGGTATTTTCAGCATTTTAGAGCAATCAAGGGTGAAATTGTTCAAAAATCTTTGAAAGGCTCTACTGAAAGGAACAAAGATAACCCTGCTTACCTTACGCACTGCCATTACCTGTGTTTTTCTTTTCATTAAGCTTCAAAAACGTGGGCTTGTAAATCTAGAACATGATGGTCTCTATTTTTGTCTATTTTGAAGGAAACATTATTTCAAGCCACAGCAATAACAAATATATATTTATTTTAAAATCATTTATCTGCGGCCAACAGCCTGATGTAATTCTTCTCACTAAGGTCATTCACCTGCAAAAATAGAAGCAGATGATCACAAAAGCGAGTGTAGTAGTAAAGTGGCAACCAACATCTGCTGCATTATATAAAATGGGGCTGGGTAGGCTGTAAAACAAGGATTTCTCCAGTCGAGGGACCCAAAAAAAAAAAAAAATTCTCCAAGAACATGGACTGGTTTTGATCTCGCCCTTTCAGATGAACATGTTCAATATCATACACTCGTTGATATCCTTCAGTGTGGGCGTGATAAATATTTGGTCAATGGAAATAAAGCCTTTTGTTATAGTTCTTTCAGAAAAGGAAGTAAACACTTGCCAAAAAAAACCCTAAATTGAACAAATGTGGTTTTGCCTCAGCTGAGTGATATGTTATTGGGCTGTTACCAGTCACCATTAAAACCCACAGCTACTATTTTACCATGGCACCAAGCGGTGTATTCAAAGTTCTGAGAGAGACACGAAATCCCTGGACCTGGAGGGGAAGAAACAGTTTGTGTCTCTGTCAGATCGCAGCTCTCCCGCTGTGCGCCTGAAGAACGTGATGTTCTTTAGGACATGCAACAAGTGACTTAAGGAGCCCATGAGAAACAGAACTCATGCAGTATTCACTATGGCTCAATACAGAGGGCGCACTTAAATGAAGTCCAGATTTGCTGTAAGGACAGACGGGGGAACCGAGGAACAGGAGTGGGTAGACTGTGAGCTAAAGGTTTTACGCATGGGGCCGGAAGCAGAGCGTCGCTCACTGGCTCAGGTCCATTTATAGCACGAGCGACGGGGAAATATTTAACCCTGTTGATCAATATTTTAAAGAATGGCTTCCTGTGTCGTTCCCCATCTCCGCACTTGTGAGGCAGCTGTCACAGAGCCTAATCTGAGAGTAAAGTGGAGCAGTCGCTGGGGAGAGCGCCACTTCACATCTTCTCTTTCTGAAAATGGAAGTGAATTCGGTGGCAGTGCTGCCTAAGGTCACCCCAAACATGTTGCAAATGGTGTTAAAAGCATGTACTTGCTGGCCCAGTCTCAATATTTCATAAAAACTGTGCGCAAATTATCCCTCTCGCTGCCTCAAAAACACTGCCATGCTGATGCAGCCTATTAAAATAATCATAAGGATCAAACTGTGATGTTAGCACAGATCAAGTATTTGTAAAGAAGCTGACAGAATGAGGTATGAAGCCTCTGGGGAAGAAGTGTATGTGGCACAGATGTATGTATCAAATTATAGTGAGGCATTTCCGTTCATAAGAATTGAACTCAATTAAGGCTAACTTGGCCTAGATGGGCCCAAAAATAAGCTGTGAGTTATACAGCTTACTTGTAGTTACTGTAAAAGTAAACGAGGCACCAAGAGAGGAAATCAAAACAAAATCATCTGTACAAAACCAAAAATGTTTTTGTACAGATTAAATAACTTGAAGCGAAGTGACATAACTTGACAAGTTACAAAATGCGTGCCTGGACTTATTTTACATTAAAAACAGGTGGATTGGACTGAAGTGAGCAATACAAAAACTGGAGAGGAACTGGAGTGGACTGATTACAGAGTGGAGAAGAGAGTTCATGGAGAAATAAGCAGGTATCTTAGAGCTGAAGAAGAAATGCGGATTACGTAGATGCTCAAGCAGAACTGGATAATCATACAGAACAGGATGGAAAAAAGCACAACTCAAGTCTTCAGGGTGCTCTGAAGTGAGATATTACAATATAATCTGGACGTCTAAGTCAGGGCTTAAGATGATTAAGTCTGCTAGTGTGCGTGAGTTCTCTTCTGATCATGCCATGGAGGCTCGATCGGTGCTGACTGTGGCTTATCTTAGAGCTCATCCACCAAACCTGAACTCCTCTAATCACCTACAACTGGATCAGGTGCTTTTATTTGCTATAGCCTGTGACCACCTAGACTGCCAACTCTGGATCTGCTTTGAGTTTGATTTCAGTGATTGCTACATTTGATTATTTTATATATTTGGTCCACTTATATCTTTCATGGTTAGTAAGGCTTCCTGCATTAAAAACATGATTATATGTTTGAAACATATTTAGTTTTGCATTTTTCACCCTTTATTAACCCTAAGTTAAACAGTTAAAACCCTAAGTTTTTTTTTTTTCTGCTGGACTTTTAAGACATTTTACAGGGGAAAAAAATAGTTTGTGCAGGATTGGTTTTTTACTTAGATTTCTAGTAAATTTAATTAAAAATTACAAAGATTTTGCCAGTTTAAATAATATTTAAAACTTTTGCAGTAAGACAAATTTCACTAAAACATGAAATTATATCACATTATATTACTGTGTCAAGGTCAGCATGTTTTTTTTTTTTTTCTCAGATAATACATTTGACATTTTGACTTTTTTTTAATTCAATAAAATTCAATAAAAGTATATTTAATTTAAGTTTATTTGTACAATGCTTTTTATGATACAATTCATTGCAAAGCAGCTGTACAGGAAATGTAGTTATTTATTTATATATATTTATATATTGTAGAAACTTAATTAACTTATGGCAACATTTGGTAATTCTGTATGTTGTTGGAGTATTGGCATCCTTTGAAAGGTTGACATAATTTCTTAGGTTTTCGGTCTTCTCAGATCAATTAAGAGTTGAATCCAGATTGAAGCTTGTATAATTTTACCATGAGATGTAAATCCTGTTGCAGAAAGAGAGAAACAAATAGACATAATTAACATAGCTGCTGTTCCATCCAAGTAAAAATTATTTGTTCAACCCAAACAAAGATTAATCATCAGATATAACTGCAGTACAAGATTATGAAATGTACTGTATTATGTGTATGTGTCACAAGCAGCTCTCCCCAGAACACAGCAGCGGGAACCTTCGTCCGAATACTAACGTTCCCATCCAGACTCTTTTTACCGAAACACCTCATTCAGTTCCACTCACAGGTGTTCCTCATTCCAAGGACTATTTATACAGGAGCTTTGTGTCAGTTCAACGTGAAGTCTTGAATTGTCCCGGTATTCATTTCTGAGCGGTTTTCCATTGTTTTGTCATTCTGGTTTTTGATTCTCTGTGCCTGTTTATTGACTACCAATTCTGCCAGCCTCTGAAAGACCTGTTATTCTGTGAACCGACCTCAGCCTGTTTGACTACCCCAATAAATAACCTCAAATGGATCCGAATGTCTCTGGACATTCCTTACAGAAGACTTCGCCACAACAGGAACCAGTGGCTATGCATCATGTGGTGAGTGAAGTGACTCGACAAGCCTCTGTTCTTGCTTCACACCAGCAACAGCTTACTGATCTGGCGTCACTCACTAGGGAATTAGTCAGTTTCATTGAGGCTCTAAGTGCAGCTACCACCTCTCAATCTCAGACACCCACTCCTCCTCCACCACCTTCCACGCCCACGGTCCTTCATACCTCCCGCATGGCACTTCCTGAAAAGTACAGTGGTGCTCCTGGGAAATGTGATGGATTTCTGCTGCAGTGCGGGATATATATCAACCAACAACCCAACTGCTATCCCTCTGATGACTCTAAAGTTTCTATGATCACCTCTCTGCTGAGTGGCAAGGCTCTGGACTGGGTTACGGCGCTTTGTAGAGGACGTAGTATGGCGTTCCCGTCAAAGTTTCCCAAGTCAGTTTCATCTGGCAGTTTCGCAAAGTATTCCACCATACAGCCGATGGAAAAGATGCAAAAAACGAACTGCTCAGCCTAAACAGGGAAATTCCACCGCGGCCGACTATACCATGACTTTCTGGACCCTCGCAGCTCAAACCGGCTGGGACAGCGACCCGTTGAGCTCTCTATACCGTCGTGGTCTCAGAGAGGAGCTGCAGACGGAGCTCGGCAGTCGTCATGAGGCCTTGAGTTTAGAGGAATTCATGGATCTCGCAATCAAAACAGATCATCTAATCCGTGGCCGAAAACCCCGCTTTACACCTTTCCAACCTGCCTACCGCTCCAATATCAGCTCCAAAATTGGAGCTGTTCACCTTACTCAAGAGGAGAGAGACCGATGTAGTTACAACAACCTCTGCATGTATTGCGGACTGGCAGGTCACATCAGGGCCAATTGTCCCACACGATCACCTCGTACGACCATCTCATCGGGTGAGTCCCACCTCTCTTTGTTCCATCATGGAGATCGAAGCTTGTCTTCAGTTTAAAGAAAAAGTAATTCATACCAAAGCCTTTATAGACTCCGGGGCTGTGGGAAACTTTATAGATGTGGATTTTGCCTCTAAACACTGCATTCCTCTTGGTTCATGTTCTCCGGGGGTATCTGTGGCAGCCCTCGACGGCCTGGATAGGGTAACCCAGAGAACACACAAACTCACCTTGCTCACCAGTCCACTCCATTCGGAAAAGATTAGGCTTCACGTCATCGACTCACCGGAACATCCACTCATACTCGGCCTGCCTTGGCTTGAACATCATAGCCCCACCATCTCCTGGAAATCTCACCACATCACTCAATGGTCACCTTCATGTCAAGAATTCTGCCTGAGGAAAGGGAAAAGGTAATCCACAATGAGCACCTCATCACCAAAGATTCTTCTGAAACCAACACTCTCCCTCCTCAGTTTCACAACCATCTTAAAGCCTTTAGCAAAGAAGAGGCCACTCAACTTCCTCCACACCATTCCACAGACTGTGCCATAGATCTGTTACCAGGAACTTCACCTCCACGTGGCAGAATATTCCCACTCTCTCAACCAGAGACGGAATGTATGAGGTAATATATCAAAGAGAAGTTAGCTAAAGGATTCATTAGACCATCCACACACTACAGCAGGATTCTTCTTCGTCAAGAAGAAAGATGGAGGTTTGAGACCGTGTATTGACTACCGAGGTCTTAACGACATTACTGTCAAGTATAAATATCCTCTCCCACTCGTGCCTGCTGCCCTTGAGCAACTCAGATCAGCATGTTATTTCACCAAACTGGATCTGCGCAGCCCGTACAACCTCTTTCGGATCAGTGAAGGGGATGAGTGGAAAACAGCCTTCTCCACTACTGACGGGCACTATGGATATCTTGTAATTCCCTTTGGTCTTTCCATCAGTTCCTCCGTTTTCCAAGGACTGATGAATGAGATCTTCAGAGACATGCTCAACCAATTTGTCATAGTATATATCAACGACATCTTGATTTACTCTAATGACCTAGTCTCTCACATCCAGCATGTCAGAACGGTACTTAAGACACTCATACAACATAAACTCTACGCTAAGCTATCCAAGTGTGCCTTTCATCAAACCAAAGTCACATTCCTCGGCTATATCATCAGTCCAGAAGGAGTCGCTATGGATGGCAATTCACCTCCGCACCCATACTCAGACATCCTGATCCGGAAAGACAATTCATCGTAGAGGTTGACGCTTCCAGCACTGGTATTGGAGCCATCCTTTCTCAACGGCAGAGTGAACCAGCCAAACCTTTCCCATGCACCTACTATTCACGTAAGCTTAACCAGGCAGAAAGGAACTATGATGTCGGTGATTGTGAGTTGCTGGCCCTGAAAGCTACGCAAGTTTGCGACACTGGTTAAAGGGGGCAAAAGAACCTTTTCTGGTATTGACCGATCACCGTAACCTGGAATACTTACGATCCGCCAAACGTCTGAACTCCCGGCAGGCAAGATGGTCATTATTCTTCTTATTCACCTACCGTCCTGGCTCAAAAAACATCAAGGCAGATGCCCTATCTCGTCAGTTTGATCATTCCACACAAGACACTCAACCAGAGACTATTATCCCTTCCTCCATCGTCCTTGCTCCAGTTCAATGGGATATTATGAGGGAAATCACTGAAGCACAAACTAACGACCCTCCACCTCCGGAATGCCCACCCACTAAGACCTACGTACCTGAGACACTTCGTGACCAGCTTGTTCCACAGTTGATCCACAGCAACCCCAGTGCCGGCCACCATGGGATACTTACCACCCAGGAACTCGACTCCAATCGATTTTTTTTGTTGCCCACACTACTCCCTGATATCACTAAATTTGTCAAATCCTGCAATGATCAGCTGGTCTACTACAACCACTTACCATTCCACAAAGACCCTGTTCACATATCGCTGTCGATTTTGTCACGGATTTACCTGCATCCAAGATTTACACCACCGTCCTTACGATTGTCGACAGATTCTCCAAAGCTTGTCGCTTCGTTCCACTTACCAAGTTACGCACTTCTTGGGAGAATGCTCAAGTCATGCTGGAGCAGGTCTTCCGTTATTACGGTTTACCAGAGGATATCATATCTGACCCCAATTTCGCTCTTGGGTGTGGAAAGCTTTTCTGTAATCAATTAAACATCAATGTAAGCTTGACCTCAGGATACCACCCGGAGTCCAACGGCCAAGCCGAAAGACCTGTTATACTGTGTACCGACCTCAGCCTGTTTGACTACCCCAATAAATAGCCGCAAATAGATCCAAATATCTCAGGAGAATCCTTAAAGTATGCTTGGGTAAATACGTGTCTTAAATCTAGATTTAAATGGAGAGTGTGTGTCTGAACCTTGAAAGTTATCAGGAAGGCTATTCCAGAGTTTGGGGACAAAATGTAAAAAAGATCTACCTCCTTTAGTGTACTTTGCTATCCTAGGTAATAGGAAAAGTCCAGAGTTTTGTGACCTTAGGGAGCGGGTTGGATTGTAGCATGATAGGAGACTAGTTAGGTACACAGGCAGTGGCAGTTTTAGGCATGGACAAACGGAGCAGCCATTCGGGGTGGCGTTTTTTCACGACACGTGGGGGGCGGCACAAGCACTTATTAGGGGAAAAAAAATTATCCGCGCCCCTAAGCGGTTTTCTATTATGTAACATAGCCTACCTGTGACTATGGAGTTTAAACAGCCTTGTTTCAGATCTAGAGCACATAAAAACAAGACGTGTGCATATTCGCGCGCGGAAAACCATTCTTGTGAGGGAGCATTTCTGCACTGCGAGAGCACACAACACTATGCAAACATCAATCAATTATTGCTACATAATTTTCATATCTGACTATTTCATATGGATAATAAGTTATTTTTTGGAAGCGGCTATTTATGCCAAGTGCACATAGCATTTTCTGATATTTATAACACTTGCAAGTGACAATTAGCATCTCAGTATTGAAGTGCATTATAAAAAAGAATGCAACTTATTGAGTGTAAATGGTGTCTTTTTTTTTATTTGTTTTTTATTTACATAATTAAATAGATGCCATGGTTGACACCTTTATTGGGAAAATAAAGTCCACCCTAACCCTACCCAATACTTTTTCAACTTTTTGATTATTTAATTTTTATTCAAAAAGGTTTTTCTGATGTTATTTGTAATTATAAAAGGGAGAAAAAATAAGAGGGGCTCTCGCCCAGGGAGTAATTCAATGTAGAACCGCCACTATACACAGGAGCTAAACCGATAAGGGCCTTATACTGTATATGAGTTGTAACATTTTATAACTGATAAAGAACTTAGACTGTAAAACTGCGATAATATGATTATAATTTTTTTGACCTGATACTGCATTTTGGTATACCTTGCTTGTTTGTTGAAGATGCGGGACATCCAGTGAGCAGTGCATTACAATAGTCTAGAACAAATGCATGAACTATTTTCTGCATCTCGGGTAACATGTTTTTAATTAATGCATATGTGTATATATATATATATATATATATATTTAATAGAAAGGAAAAATAATTTGAAGATGTCAACTGGTATAACCAAAAGCAAATGTAATGACATTCATGATTCAGAAAATCATAAATTAAATGGCTGTATTATATAATTCAAAATGGGAAAAAAAATATGTTAAAATGGCTGTATTATTGTCACGCCATCTCTGTCTGTGGGCGCTGATCTCAGCGCAGTCACAGTCACTCTCTCTCTCAATTACCAGTTCAAAAATAAGGGGCACCTGTCTTCACTTACCTGAGTGCTTTATAAGCCACAGTCACCAGTCATTCCCCGGCTAAGCTCGAGGTTGCATCTCTATGCCTACTCGCCTCTGGTTTCGCTTCCAGTCCTTCCTCGACAGATCACCCAATTAACTCTGCTTACCTCTGCCATACTTACCCGCACCTCTGCTCTCTTATCCTGAAGACCAACCTATGTAAAATCATTCATTACCTGTTATACTCACCTGCTTACTAACCTGTGTTAAAGGGGCTGAAAACTGAGATAACAATCTGGAGATCGCATATAGAACTGAGTATACTCTAAAAGGACGTTGTAATTGATTACCAGCCCTGACCCTTAGTTGAAGTTATGTTTTGAGTTCATGTTTCAATAAACTCCTGTTCTACTTAATCTATATCTGTCTTAAAGTCTGGTTACTGAGCGTTACAGTTATATATTGCAAAGGGGTTTTTTTTTTTGTTTGTTTTTTTGAAAATTGCATTAACATTTTTATTGCCTGAATCCTGTTGCAGAACAGGAATGCAACATGAGTTTTTTCCCATCCTCATTCTTATATTATTTGTCATTTAACCATGCTACATGTATGAATGTGAGTGGCCTTATAAAGCACGTGTTCCTGCCTATGACGTCAGGAACTGTGACAAATTCCAAACTCCCCATTTTCAGCTTTTGTTTTCCTAAAGGGTTTTATGGATGGGAGTCTTTGTGTAGTGAATGTAAGAACATAGGTAACACTCTAATTTCAAAAGAGCAGGGAAAATCCGGTTTTCCGTGAAATATTCTTTCTTGATCAGCAAACACTGAATACATTGAAAAAAATCAATGCAAGTAAATATATTTGATGAAATGACCAAATAATAGGCATTATTACTTGCTGTTCAGTGCCGGACATACAATTCACGTCATTATTTAAAGGATCCATAGTTATTTGTTCTTGCTGTTGTTTCATGTTTCCATCATGACCTTTCTGGTGTCTGACTGTGGAGAATTCCCTACGTTTTGTCTTCCTCCTGTCTCGCTGTGTGTCATGCTCTAATCCTTGTGGGGCCTATTGCAAATCAAAGGACCTTCTGACTGACTGAGGTGTTTATTTTTTGCCTTTGTTTGTGTTTTATAGATTTCCAAAATCTTTATGGGTGCCATTAGACAGCTAAAGAATCTTTACTGGCATTAAGATGTGCTTTGCGACCCTGAGATCACTACAAAAATGAAAGAACAAACTGATGACAAATAGCAAATATCATGGAGAACTGAATGAGTGAATAATAGACCAAAACTGGATAGTGGTGAGGTGGGTGTGCTATACAATAAGGAAAAATCTTAAACAAGCTCAATCCTGCCTGTTCATTTTGAATGTTCACAAAATCACACGCATCACAGAACCACAGAATTTCAGGGGGCAGCTGTTGCATGCCGAGTCTGACATTCAGACAAAGGGTGTTACCAAACATTATTACAATGCATGATCACAAAAAAACTTTGATTGATATCGGAGATAATAGAGGAATGTGGCTGATTTCCTCTGCATTATGACGTATTTATTATAGACAAACAATCAGGCAATCATTATGTTGACAGTTAAAATAAAGGGACAATGACAAATAATCTGTAATAAAGAAAATACTTTTAAAAATCCTATTTTCTAAAACAAGTTTTTAGAAATGTCCTTTTTGTATTCACATGGTTTTAAAAGTCATGTGGCGCAACTTTAATCCAGACATATTAAAAGTTTTTATTCATTTTCAAGTACTTTAACAGTTTTTAAACATGCTACCATGCGAAATTTTGATGTCTGTTTCAAAAGAAGTGTCTTATGCTAATCAAGGCTGTATTTAAAGGCTGTATTAGGGGTCATGCAAAAATTTTTTCCACAAGCTAATATGATTCTTTAGGATCTTAATAGAAAGTTTGTAATATAGATTGCTTTAAAATTTCTAAAAGATAGTATAAAAAGATGCTAATTTTACCCTGTCATAAACAGCTCTTTAGAAATCACTCTGTTCTGTGTACTTCCTCTTTAAATCTTCACAAGCTCCGCTGACCCCACCCCTCTTTCCCAAAACGCTCTAAGGAGGATCTAGCTGTATTTAGCCATATTCATAGTGAAACTTGCTAATCAGCACATTATTAGGAAAGGCAATTAGCAAAGATTAATTAAAAGACATACTCACTGCTTCTGTAGGTGAGGCTGGATCATGAATGATTAGCGCGAACGCATTTCAGTTGATCAAGGGCGTGTTTCCCTTCAGAACCAAATGTATGGTACTCCTCTGCGTCTTCAGTCTCTCAGATGTTGGAAGTAAATCCCTACTGATATGTTCATTAATACATTCAACAACAAAACACCTCAATCTCTTAGGAGTCCTGCTTGGGTCTCGGTCTGATGACGGCTCACTCAGGGCAGGTCTGAGGTAAGACACCAGTTCAGTCTGTGTGACACGCTGCTGTC
>JAUMHP010000016.1:3591547-3614976 GCA_032361065.1 Enteromius trimaculatus
GTGGGGGGCCCCCCCAAAATGGCCAACGCCCCCCCCCCCCCCCCCCCCCCCCCCACTTCCTTCAAGCAGCAGCCAAACCCCATCACTGGAGCAGGGGTCATTAACCACAGCGGCTCCCCCCACACGGCACTGCAGCATTAAAGATGGGCTCTCTTGTTTTGCCTCTCTCTATTTGTTTTACTTGGTGTGCTCAATGAGTGTTCCAAAGGCTCTGGAGTGTGCAAGATTGTTTTTCTTGAAGCTATGTATCCATGTTTGGATGTTCTTTAATGTGAACTGCCCAGTGGGGTCTGCTGTTAATGTTTCTCTATATGATAAGCAATAATTGCGTTTTGACATGAGCTGGTCTATGAACAAAACAGAAGAGTTCATATTTGAGGTTTCTAGATAGAAGAGAGCATCAAAGAATTGCTGAAAGCTTTCAAAACAAGAGCTTTTCCTTCAACTGGATATCAGCTTTATGACCCAGTGTGTGTGTGTGTGTGTGTGTGTGTGTGTGCTGCTTCATTTTATGATAACCTAAAGCATGTTCTCATCTATCATAAAGCAGCAGGAGTGACATGCAATTTCCCTTTTTCCACACAAATGTGCTCAGGCTTTAATACTGTATGTGAGTCAGATCTCAGAGAGAATTAAAGGCTAAGCTGTTCCACATGTTCACCTGCTACCTCTCTGCAGCTCTCTTCGCTCTCTTTATTTGTGGTTTTGGGGATGCAGTGATAAGGGGTAGTGCAGGTTTTTATTATTTCTATATTGTAAATCTAGGCAGTTAAAGGTTCAGTTATGGCAGAATTTGTTTAGTTCTTATTTTATTATTCCAAACTTGTTTACTTACTTTCTTTGGTAGAACATAAAATATATTGAGAAATCTCTCTCTCTCGGTTTCTGTTTTTTTTCTTACATAGTAGTCACTGGTAGCAGTGGTCAACAAAATGTTTGTTACCAACATTCTTTAAAATATCTCTGCCTGTGTTACATAAAAGACCGAAAGCCATACTGGTTTTGGAAAGCTATGATGTTAAGTAATTGATGAAAGAGATTTTATGTCAGGTTAAAGTATCCCTGTGAGACTTAATATGTGCAGTTTTTTCATGTTAACTCACTTTTCCCTGTCTCAACTAAATGCAAAGAGACAACTAGAAGTAAGTCATTCGGTTGGTTTCCCAGAGTGTAAACTATGTGAATCTGTTTGTTTGAGCAATCTGACATGTTCTTGCTCAACCGATAGACTGTGCTTAGCGCTGGACTTCCTATTTTGTGAACAATGCCTTGTCTGTAAAATAAAAAAATAAGGAATGATTTGTTCAAAAATAATTTTTGGAGTAAGATCTTTTTAATTAAATATTAATGAACAAACCTGAATGATTTATGGTTAAATGATTTATGATTAGGTTCTCAGGTTAGTCTCACTGAATTGATGTAAAAAAAAAAAAAATCCGATCTGTTTTCTTATGTTATGCAGGGCTCTCGAGTTTTAGCAAAAGTTTGGAGTGAGATTTGAATCTGCTATAGGGAAGGAGCCACAAAATATTTGCACAGCAGCCCCTCTGGCCCACCCAATTCTCTGAAGTTATTGCTAGCAGTTTAATTGTACTACTTATTCATAAATGATCAGCACAAATATGAATTATAACAATTGGTAAATCTGATATAAGAGACAAATTCATCCAAATAAAATAAATAGCTTTATATATTTCAAAACTACAAATGTATCAAAAATAAACAGGTAAATTTGGTGCCAAAAGAGCCAACCGAACAACTGAGCCAACTTAATGTACATTCATACTGTACACATATAGTAAGATTGCAGAATCTGAAACTTTAGAAGTAATTTAGTATGAATTTGACAATATTTCCCAGCAGCAGCTCACACTATCTTCGATCACAGGCAACAGATTTTGTCCAGAATCGTAAAATTAAGTAATACACATAAATAAATAATGAATGGATTACCTACCGCATTCGTCATTCTTGCTCTTTCAGATTCCGCTCCGTGTGTGCGTGCGCGCCCATCCATGTTGCCTAGTAACGAACACGCTGGCACTTGGCAGGATCACGTAATTTACCCGGAAACCACAAATTCTCATTTCTGATTGGCTGGTACTTATGAACTCGGCAGAGAACTTAACATCGTATATTTTTCTGGCATCAATTTATTGCAATTGCATGGAAAAGGGCGGCTTGATCAGTCTTCAGAATATCTTGTTTGATACAGGTTTGAAACAACATGAGGGTAAAGGAATATAGTGTAATTATCCAACCTTGTTATGTTTTTTTTTTATACAAAATGCAAATAATGATCAATAAAATACTGTTTTGCATTTGATTTAATATCACTTCTCACTCTGTAGTCTTGCTCAAATCCTTCAATCAGTATAGCCCCTTCCACACTCTTCAAATTCGTGTGATTTGTTTTCATTCTTTACAATGTTTTTTTCTTTTGACGGAACATCAGAGAAACATTTTAAGATTTGTTAACAGACGTTTGACTGTAACATTTGACAAGCACTGTAACTGTAGTTATCAGGCTCTGTAATTTGTGGCATGCACCCAAATATGTACTTCCCACCACGGCGTCCCACCAGACCAGGGGCGTCTCATGCAAACATCAATAATCCAAGGTGTCCAAACAAATGAGGTTTTGTGTTTGTTATCTCTCGATGTGGGAATTCTCGTGTGACACCATCAGTATATGTGTGTACAAACTCGCACCTTTCCCCCGTGGAGCTTTGAACGCTGATGGTCTGAGTATGCCTGGAATTCTGAGGGAGATTTTCAGTGATGAACGTTGTTAGAAGAGGGTTGCTGAGTCGTCACTCCATCCAGGCACCCTGATGTTAATATCAATCCAGTCAGATCAAGATAAGGTTGTTCACTCCTTCATCTTCATGAGTCACAGTGATGTTCGGGATGTCCTTCACCTTCCAGTAACAACCTGTCTTCTGTTATGGATTCTTACCTTATACACAAGATCTGATGATATAGATTTAAGACATCATTGTACACATCTCTGAGTCACGCAGGACGACACATAAGATTGGTTGTGGTAAATAAAACATCCAGAAACAGCTGTTGCACCACAGGATACTCATATTTGATGACAGTTGGGTGGTTTATGTTGAAAGGGCCTCTCTTGCTATTGCCTTTGGGAGCATTTTGCCTGATATTAATGATATTAAGTTATGCTATATTTAAGAGTGAATGAGAGACCTTGTTGTAATGCCCTCTATTTATTTTATTTATTATGGGAGACTTGTAGCTCTTGGAGTTTTGTTGTTGTATGTAGTGTGTGTGTTGGCTAATGTATTTACAACCGTGACAGTAAAAGCTCCATGTTTGTGTCTCTGGAAAGGTCAGAGGTCAGAGTGCTCCGTCACTGTATTGTTGTCGCTTGTATCTCAGCCAGACGAGTGTCTGCGGAGTTCAGTCAGACCAAGTCACTAGGTGTGAGCGATGATTTTATCTTCTCTGGCGATGATTTAGCAAATGTGAAAAGTCACTTTTAATGAGCCCACTTAAATGCAATAATTGTATCTGATCCCTTAAACTGCTTCTCTTGTCTCAACTGTTTCATATCTCCGGTTCCAGGCTGTATAGCAACAGACCTGCAAAGTTTAACCCACACAAACCTTTTGCATCTCATCTGTCTCGCAAGACGTAACATGTCCTCATGTTGCAACTGGGAAATGGACAGAAAAGTGTCCGCTTTCAGTGGCGAGGAGATAGAACTGCTGATACGAGCTGCTTATCTGGACAGAAGAGTGTGTGTTTTTGATGCAACATACGAGTGTGTGTGTGAGAGAGAGAGAGAGAGAGGGAGAGTGGTATTTGAGATATTCAGCATGTCAGATCCTGCCGACTAGTCCTAGGTTTGCCTGTAGCTTAGAATAACGTCACTATGAACATGCTGATGTGAGTCTGTGCATGTCAGTACCTGACTGCTCTCTGGATGGGTGAACACAATGAAGAGAACAAGACCCCCTCCTCTTCACTTGAGCACACCGGCAGAATGGCTCTTTTGTGCGTAACTACAGTCTCTAGGGGCACTGTAACATAATGTAGGGAGTAGATACAGTCTGTACACTTAGAAGAGACTGCGGGCAGACAGTGCAGATCAACAGATACAAGTCAGAGATTGCCTCAGGGGTTACGTAAGGCACGGTTGCCCACAGGAAAGAAAGATTACAAATGAGAAAGTGACAAGTTAATTTTTAATGTTAAAATACTTTCTTCATGCCAGCTTAATGTGATTAAAAATACAAATGGACATATAAATGTTTAGACATTAAAAAAGCATTTAAATTGTCTTTAAAAAATGTAAATGTGTATATATATATATCACATTTAGACATTTAGCACAAATGAGGAAGCAATTAAAATCAACAAGAAAACAGATAGAAAATAATAGAGCAAGTTATAGAGATCTTTTTGTTTATGTATATATATATATATATATATATATATATATATATATATATATATTGTTACTGTACATAACTGTAACTTTGTGTTTACTTGAGAAAGTGCTATGAAATTAAATTCAAAGTGCTTTTTGGTAGTTTATTATTTGCCATTACACATAATATTGTTAGCAAAACTGAATTCTAAAATGCCATCTTTGGTATGGGTGACTTTTTTCACATGTATAAACTGGCATGAAAAAAAGAGAGTCAGTGAGGACAGTTGATCTCCATACTCTCCCCTATGGGGGAGGGATGTGTGTATTTACTTAGGGCCTGTCCCAGGTGCTATAGAACCCCTCCGGATTAGATCAAGACTGGGTGCCTCCCCTTGCTTGACACACACAGTCATCAGTGAGCACCCCACCCCCAGACACAATCCAACAGACCAGAAAAGGAGGATAAACTCCCCTGATATGCCTCAGTCACTTTTAATCTGGACACAGGAAACAAAGTGATAAATGCAAAGAAAATGCACCTATGAATGAGTTCATCAGCTGATTCCATCGTACTGGATTGCTGTGACTTGTTCAGGAACAACTGCATGACTTACATCTAGGAAAGAGATGGTGGGTCTGGCTGTCTCCTCAGCAGCTGTTTCTGGTAGGTGTTTTGTTACTCGCATGTTTGTATTTTTTCTTTGGGAACTATATAATTGTATTATCGAACAGTTTTCGCATTTGTCTAAATGGTTTCCGTAGAGGCTGAAGCGAAACGTATTGATTAGTTTTAGTTAAATATAGTTGTTCAAACTTTAATTAAGCATCTAATTACTAAATCTATAAAGTAGCATCATACTCCTAAAATCCAGACTGTACAAGTTTAAACAGGTGTTGTTTTTGTTGTCTAAGCAAATTGTGCTCATAAAAAAAAGATTTCACCAAGGTGTTTAGAGCTTTCTTGAGGAGTGCTGTGGTTTTCACAACAGAGTATACATTACTATCTCTGGTAGGCATCTTAAAGCTCTTTGGCTGCACTTTTAATGAGGTGAGGAATGTTTCCTTGCTTTGCGGCAATGTGTGAGGTGCTGAGTGTTAAAGCACTGGTGCAGTTATGGGAAAACGCCCCATTGTCCTCTAAAAACACAGCTTTCAACGCCAACTTTACATTCTTCAGCATGGCTTTTAGCTTATGCTGAAACAAAACGACTGTCAGTAAAGTGCTTTCAAGTGAGCGAGAAAGAAAAATAGATTATCAGCCATGATTTGCCTGCGAGATCTTGCAGCCAGAGATGAAAACATCTCTAAAGGGGTCGTTCCAAATAAAAAGCAACAAACACCCCTGCCATCAGGAGAACCTGCAGATTAACTGAATCCGTCTTTGAGCGCCGGTGTAGATTTCTGTGTTCCCACAATGCTGTTTTGATGTGGTATTATCAGAGAAGGCCACATGTGCAGCTCTCTGGAGGGGAGTGGGCACGTAGCCCCGTGTTGTGCTTGGCTTTGGAAATGACCCTCCACAGGTGCAGCTGAAGATAAAGAAGAGCAAATGTGTTTGATCTCATGTAAGTGCGTATCTCTGTAGGAATCATATATGCTTCGCTGCGCTCATGTTGGTTTAAGCTGGTCCTAACTGCCCTCAGAAGATGTTTGGTTCATTATGATTTCGAAATCTTATTTGTAACCTCACCTGACTCTTGTGATCTTTATGGGAAATACACCAAAACAAAGTAAATGCTGCATCTTGTAAAAACTACATTAGCTTAACAAACTTCATAAAAAATATCAGTAAAAAAACACAATTAGGGACCATTAAGATACTAATATGCACCTTTTAAGGTAGGCTATTTACTGTAAAATGCACACTTTAGGGGTAAGTAATGTACAGAGGTGTCACTTTTGAAAGGATACCACCCTACCCTGCTGAATAAAACGGCATATGCTGGTTACGTATGTTTTGATGCTGGGATGCTGGTTTAAAGCTGGTGCTTTGCTGGTTTATGTTGGTCCTTTACCAGCACTTAACCAGCATAAACCAGCATCCCAGCATCAAAACATACCTAACCTGCATATGCTGGTTTTTCAGCTGGGTAGTGACAGTTTTTGTACCTTTTTTTCTGAGAATGATACCAAAAGATCATGCTAGCCTTCTCTGATTGATGAATATATTTTTTCTGTTTTAATGAAATATATTCTGTAAACCGTTTCACTTTAATTGCTATTAGATCATCAGCTTGACTTATACAAGAGCTTATGTGCAACATTATCAAATTTGCTATGTTGACACTTTGCCCTGAATGGCTTGTGTTACTTCACATGGCTGGTTTTAACACTACATTCCTCAAATAATTTGCCAAGTGGGCACATGTACAGGTAGCACATTTTTGGCACTTGCAAACATTGTGCCACTTTGGTTGCTACCCAACCGGGACTCTTGGAGAAGGTCATGTTGAGGGCAACACGCAAAGTTAAACTCAGGCTTTTTGTGATCACAGGGGCCTTGTGTCAACAAGTCCGACTAGAGAAACACTCAGACTTACACACCGGTGGGAGTGCCTGTAAGGCAGCTGGGGACACGATGAAAGGAAGTGAGATGTTTTGCAGTACATTAGTCAATAACAAAGGTTCTGCAACTGTGGTGAATCAAAGAAGAAGAAGAAAAAACACTCTTGTCAAAGCAGCAGTACGCTGACCCAAATTTCAGATGAGTAATTTCTGTACATGTGGGTGTAAGAATGTGTTTGTGTGAATTAGAGTATTTGTGTTTCTTTGTGGCTTTTAAACTCCTCACCTTCCCCATGGAGAGATGTGATGCTGAAGCGTTTTGACGTTTTCTGGACCAGAGCACAATCTGACTAGAAGCACATCATTCATTAGGTTTCTCTTGGGGATGTGGAAGAGGGTGGTGGCCGTTTATGTACAACTGAAGCACGGAAAATACAGAGAGCTGCAACATTTTTCTGTACTTGAAAAATCTTGAATGCGTTTATGGCACGATACCTAGCTTCCTAGATGACCGTTGCGGGTCTGTTACTGGAACATGCTGGTAAAGCTGATTATTGTTGAAACTGGAGTGTAGCCATGGTAAACCAGCATAGATGTGCAGAAAACAGATATATCTATTACTGGGAAACAGATGGTTTGAACAGGGGTGAGAATCATCATTTCTGTCTCATGTTACAGTAATATTGCATTAGTTTAGTGTATAATTATTCAAAACTATGATACAATGATCGTGGAATGATACAATGTGTGGAATTAGAGTGATTTCTGAAGTATCATATGACACTAAAGACTGAAGTAATGGCTGCTTTGCATCACAGGAGTAAATTACATTTTAAAACATATTCAAGTAAAGAAAAATGTAATAATATTACTGTTTTTTTTTGTATCCTTGATTAAATGAATGCTGCCTTGAGACCCCAATTTTTTTAAGGAGATTAGAATTAGAAGGTATTGCGAAATTAGGCATTAATATGTGCAAAATTAGCACTAATAAATGGCTAATATTCTAGTAATATGCATGCTAATAAGCAACTAATAGGTGTAACCGTTAAATAAAGTGGTACCATATCTTATTTTTTGGTCACTTTAGCATTTTCTCTTTTAGCATTTTCAATCGGCTTTTAAAGGAATTCCATCTTTTAAGACATTACGCGTGGAGTATCTGACAGCTGAAGTTGATCTGAGTCTTGACCCACCACACCTGTTAATATCAGTATTGAGCCCAGAGGCCCTGAGGTGGATGCTTTGGCTCAGCTGACCCTCTGTCCAAGCCAGATTGTCCAGCTGTGTGATGGACATGGATGATCAGCCCTGTTCACACTCCCTCTCCCTCCAGCCTTCTGCTTGTGATCAGTGTGGTCGCAGTGTTGACCATGAGCTCATATCCACCGGGACAGGAGGTGTTCACATGGCTTGATTACTTTCCTTGAACAAAACAGTCAGATTCCTTCCAAATCAGCAAACCTCCTGCCTGGGCACACACTGCCTAGGGTCACTGACAAATCTGCTTTTTATTGTTTCATGCTGTCTTTTTATCCTTGCAGTCCAGGTTTTTGGTTACATGTTTTTACTAATTCGCTGACAGTGCATTTACTCAAACTCAAACACTCAGCATTAGTAGTAGCGGGTCATTAGTAATGGGTTTGTGAGAGAATATGTGGTTTAGCTTCAGTTTGTGGGAGGCTGTATCTGTTAAGATATCCTAGGGATGTCAACCCGCCTCCCTAAGAATAAAACTCCAGCACAGCAATGTCATTAAGTCCTTCTCTGAAGAATCTAGACATAAGTGACCAGAGGTTAACCCGCTGTCTTAACTTGTCTTGAGGGAGCTTAGATGTCAGACTTTGAATGTATTTATTGGGCTTGGACCCTCCTCGGATGCTCTCTGTGAGCTTGCTAGGTGGAACGGGAAACTTGCCACAGATCAGAGAGTATGTCTTAGATTCTACACAGGGGTTTTTGGTTTCTCCAGCAGGGCGCTTTTCATCCCACAGAGACCTGGAAGAGAGCTTGAGAGTCCCAGCATGAAGTTTTGAGCTTCAAACCTGTTCTAATTTATAATTCTGCTGACCCGTCATCTTCCCCCCCTGCCCATAACTCATATTGTCCGCTGACATGTGTGTCCATACTGAAGACACTCTGTGGAATATAATGTTACAAAAACCCATGCATCTAGATCCATTCTGATTCAGTCATCCCAGCTTTACAAGCTTTTGAAAGTCAGAGGTGGATGATTAATGATAAAGACCCGAGCTGATCTCAAGCCGCTCTTCTCAAAAGCGTCAATGAGTGCCTATGATCAAGAAACAGGAAAAATCTTTTGAAATTCTATGGTTAGGGTCACTAAGTTCATATTTCTCAGAGTTACATTTGCAGTGAATTTGAACTTGATGGCTTGAATTTGAACTCGATGAACTCCAAACATGGTTATTTTAAACAATATGTTGTCAAGTCGTTGTATATGTGAGTTTTGATATATTTCTAAAAACATAATAAGACAAAATAAGCATCACGTCAAGACCTTTACTTGTGTTCATTTGCTCGTTCATGCTGGCAGGTTGATGGTTGGTCTAATTAATCTGTTGTTTTGACAAGCACTGACAGTTGTATAGTCTGGTCTCTATCAACCTCTAACCCTGAGCTTTGACCTTCAGCGATGGAGCTGTTGGTGACAGAGTTGAATGTGCTGTTGAAGCTGTTGGACCATGAGACCCTGAGCTGTGCTACAGAAGAGAAGAAAACAGCCGTGAAGAATCTTCTCAGACAGCTTCAGCCCTCAGGTAAATAGCTAATAACTGTGTCTGATGCTTATTATCTGACTCATGTTTAATGGTTGGACAATGTTTTCATGTTCCTGAAAAGCCACCTTCTTGCAGTGTTTAACACTAAACCTACACCCCTTCCTTCCTCTAAGAGGAGTATTGTAAAACATTTCAGTCAGCTTAGTTAGATTGGGTAGACCACCTTGGATAAGCCTATTAAGTGCTGTGGTCACATCAGATTGACCACATTAAGCTCTGTTCTGCACAAATATCACAAATTAAACATCAGTCTTATAACTAAGACTAATAGAACTATATGCTTGAGACAATTTAGACAAAGAAAAAAATCTTTAGAGCAGAATGTGACGAGACAAAGGGGAAAACATCATCTTGATGAGGCTTTTTTTTTTTCTCATAAATGAGACTGAAAAAGCTTTTGGCAGTTGTCATACGTACATATGTTGTGCATATACATATATCTTCTCTTGCGTGTTCTTTGCAGTCACTGGGAAAGACTATACATACATGAACACCTCAGCATACAGAAACGGGACCAGCTTTGTTGAATCCCTCTTTGAAACGTTTGGTAAGTGGAGAATATATACGAGACTTACATCTCTCAACATCCTCCAGTGTTTTGGAACAATACACTCATAAATGTGTTTTCACATTTTCAGATTGTGACCTCGGGGAGCTGAAAGTTGAAATGGAGGATCAGAAGAAAGAGCCAGAGACAAAACACACCAACCACACTGTCCCTAAACCAGTAAGAAATCTTCTCTCAGAGGATTACCCATAATGCCCTGCTCTTTAGACCCAACACTAATATATAGTGCCTCATTAACCCTGATGTCAGTGTGTAATAAGGGCTGTGCTCTGCAACGGTGAGATACGGCAGGAAGATTAATCATGCTGTGGTGAGACCTGCACTTCTCTTTCCAGCTGCATTGCACGTTCAGAGCCAGGTTGTTATCTTAAAGTCACGTCACCATCAGCCTTTCACAAGGTCCCCATAGATTCTATCCAGTCTTCCAGCAGTCAGATTTTTCATTGTGCGTGTCAGTGTGTTTGTGTGCCATTATTAGCACAATAGTCCTCGATGGCCAGTATCTGATGTATTTCTCATCCGTCATCAATGTGGCATGTGGGTTTGGCTTTTGATTGGATGCAGCGGTCACATATCATTTGTTATTAGGTTAACTTGCCGAGTGGTGGAATGGAGCCACATAGCTTTACAATATTGTGAGGACTCACTGAAAAGCAGATGTTAAGTGTGAATTAATGTGATGGGGCAGACAGATGGAATAAGTCATTGTTTGCCATTTGTTTTTTTGGACCAGAGCACAGCGGACTCGCCTCCCCCCCTCCCCAACACACCACCTCCAGAGGATTACTATGAAGAAGCCGTGCCACTCAGCCCTGGAAAGATGCCAGAATATATCACTAGCCGCAGTGAGTCTTGTTGCTGTATTTCCGTTGCTTGGAAAACATGGCATGGTCTATATAAATTCCTACAGATAAAATAACTGTAGGGTGGAGGGTGATGTTACAACTTTGTGTTCTTGCAAGAGTCGGAGCATTGACAACAGTTCTGTTTTTATTAACCACTTAAGTTCAAAGTGGACACTTAGAGCCATTTGCCTTCATAATGGGACACTTTTTTTCATATGAAACCGTATATTTAAGAAGGAAAAATCCTTATCAAGAAGTCAGTTCCTGATTAATTTTATTTCTAAGGAATTTACAGGATTGTGAAAATGTGAATGTTACATACCAGAATGGAGCTATATTGATTGTGAAGTTACAAAAACTTTGTTTAAATAGGTATCGGTTAACATTATCCAAGAGCTTACAAAGTGGCATCAGGTTAAAAGGCTGTTTCAGTGCAAATGGATGTTTTAATAAAAGATGCATAGATAAACAGTTTTTCTGTCTGGAATAAACTGCACAATGAATTGTTTAAAATAATACCCAGAATGTGCATTAAGTAAATAGGGCCAAAGATAAAGGTTTGTTCCACTGACTTCATCTCAGCTGTATTCTGGAGCCTGGAAACATGTTTTCGTGCCAGGAAGCTCGGTTAACTCTGAACTAAAAATGTACGAATTCTGAGTTTTTTGTTACAGTCAGCAAAGGAAGGGCTTACCCACTTGTCCAAGTCGAGATCAAGTCCATTAAATAATTTTTGTGTGGTTTAAAGATTTTTGAATGCTTTAAAAGGTTGAGTGTTTTATGTTTCAATAAAGCAATAGCAGTTTAATAATGATGCTAAACGAAAACTGCTGTGCAATTCCCTGAGAAGATAAAAGATGTCTGTGAAAAGAAATTTAGATGTGTGACTTCACTGAGGTTTGCTAGTTAGTTCATGCACATTGCCTTGCAACCGTTTGGCAAAGACTTGTACTGTATCTTAAAGTCCTTCCACAAAGCCAGCTTTTTCTCTTTGCACTGAAGGTCAAAAGAGCTCTTCAGATATGACAAATTTGAGATTTCGTCCACAAAATATGTGTCATTATGCATCTCTTATATATCTGTAGGCAGCTCCAGTCCTCCTAATTCTATTGAAGATGGATATTACGAAGATGCTGAGAACAATTACCCAACTACGCAAGTAAATGGACGTCGCAAAAACTCCTGTAAGCCCGATGCTATAAATAACGTTGTCATTTCTTATTAGCAGTATTAGTAAGCCATTGCTTCTCATGCAGATAATGACTCGGATGCTTTAAGCAGTTCTTATGAGTCATATGATGAGGAAGAGGAAGAGAAAGGCCAGCGTTTGACGCACCAGTGGCCTTCAGAGGAGAACTCCATGGCCCCGGTGAGAGACTGCCATATCTGTGCCTTCCTGCTGAGGAAGAAACGCTTTGGCCAGTGGGCCAAACAGCTCACTGTCATCCGCGAGAACAGACTCCAGGTGAGCTGCCAATAGCCCTGAGGGACACAAAAATTTGCTTTGATATTTCTTGGAACTATTATGATACATGGACACCTCTGAATCTTGTTTTGTAGTGCTATAAAAGCTCTAAAGACCAGTCACCCTACACAGACATACCGCTTAGCCTGTGCACCGTCATCTATGTGCCTAAAGACGGCCGGAGGAAGAAGCACGAGCTCCGATTCTCTCTTCCCGGAGGAGATGCGCTGGTCTTAGCAGTGCAGAGCAAGGAGCAAGCCGAGAAATGGCTCCAAGTAAACACACTCGCTTTTATATCAATCCATTATACATACACACAATAGATGCATCCTGCTGCCAGAAACAATATTGCACAAGAGGAAAATTGCTTTTGCAAAAGGGACCCCCTGTGTGATGGACTATGTTTACACTTGCAGGGAACCACTGATGTGTGTAACTTTGTGTGATTACAGGTGGTGCGTGATGTTACAGGTCAGGGGAATGGGTTGGACAGCCCATCATCTCCCATGATTCCTAGGAAGATTGAACTGGATAAGGTGGGATTCCAGCATACATTTGTCTTATTCATGACTTCTGTGCATCTCATCTTCATTACTGACATATAAAACGTGCCGGTGATAGATTGGAGAAGCTATGGGGGATTCACTTTCTGTAAATGGTGGTCTCACTGTGAGTTGGTTAGGAAACTAATTCCATGCGCGATACCTTATGACCTTTTCTTTGCAAAATAGCTTTTTAAAAACATTATTGCCAATTTTACATGTCCAAAACATTTAGTACTTTCTGTAAGTGTTCCAATTCTATGCTTATTTTGCTCCTTGGACCGCTGTTCAAAAAGATTATTAATTAAAAATAAAAAGACTGGAGTCATTTAACTTCACATTCCATCACAGGAATAAATTATATTATATTCAAATATAAAATAGTTAAAGTAAAATAGTAGTACAGTAATACTGTACAATAATAATACTGTTTTGCTTCTTTTCTGATCAAATATATGCAACCTTGACGAGCATAAGAGATTTCATTTACAACATTTAAAAAAATCTTACAGGCCTCAAGCTTTTAAACAGTAGTGCATATAAAATGTTGTTCTAAATGCTTGCGAGCCTGTTCTCTATCATTGTGTGTAATTATATCCCCAGTGCTGCTGTGAATGCCGGTCTGTGTGTGTGTAAACAGACTGACAGGGCTCTCTCTCCATCCGCTTTAATTAAAAGTTGTCAAGCCCTGGGTGGTAAATTCTGTCAGAGCAGTTATAAATAATGCGTTGAATTTAAGGGACCTGTTGTGAGAGGCAAAATCACAGGGAAAGTTATGAAGTGTCTGTGTTTGTATGTCAGGAAACACATTTTATCTAAATTCAGCAGTCCGTTGTGAACGGTGCACCGTGCTGGGAGTGTATTTCCTGTCTGAACCGTCTGGCCACAACAGCAACCTGTTACTACATCTAGTTTTCAATAATCAACATATCCTATACATTATTAGCCATATAACCGTTATAGATGTGTACTGTTAAAAATCTGGCATGTTTAGTTTAATCCGGCTGTGCTGTTGTCCCTGTAGTGCTGTTCTTCTGAGAAACAAACCTCAGATTCTGACAGTATGCCAAGTGTTGAAAGTGCTCGCGATGGACGGGAAAACGGTGAGATCTTCAGTTTATTCTTCTCTTGTTACACCTTTCTCTTTTCTGTTTTTTTTTATCCTACAGTTCTTCCGTCTTTCTCTTTATTAGTCATGTTTGCTAAGGCGAGAAATACTATTGCTTATATTCAGGGGACTTTTTTAAAACTATAAGTTAATTAAAGTGAAAGTAATTCAACCAGCAGTATTTTTGTTTTGCATATGAACTACCTAGCAGGACCCTGGATACCACTGAAACCACCCTAGCAACCGCATAACAATATGTAAAAAAAGAACCCCAAAACACTCCGACCTCATAGCAACATACAGAGCTGGGCTGTGATATTAAAATAACAAAGAACAACAGAAAATTAATTAACCGTTAAATTATGTCAAGGTTTCACAAACTGCAGGGAGTTTGTGAGTTTAATGAAAAGATAATAGTTAATTAGCTTATTATAAGTCAACAGTCATATAACAGAAATGTCAACAGTCATATAAATCATTTTTAATTCAACTTGAATTCAAATAAAATGTTCACTAAAAATGTAATATTTTGTTTACCTGCATGTCACGTACATGAAAAAAAGAATCAATAAATTATCAATAATTGTGTAAATATTTGTAATCAGGTCTTCAATAAAAAGTAACTACTCTGATTTCGAGAATGTAAAAAATGTAATTTATTCTAATTACTAGTACTTTTTCGAATCTAAATCAGTTACTATCCAGCTCTGCCAACATATTAAAAACCATTCAACAACACAACAACTCAGAAAGCCTTAGAAACCACAGCAATTCCCTCACTGTAAAAGGAAAAACACCCATAGCTCCTTAGAAACTGCACTCAAAACATCAAAATCATTGCTTTGGAAAGTATATCATAGGAAAAATGTAAAAGTCTTGTCTCTCTCTCTCTCTCTCTCTCTCTCTCTCTCACTTACACACACACACACACTTTTATTCATCTTTTTTTCCCCTGAGCATTGTCCCAGGTGCTATATTAACAAGCAGGAAGTTTTTATGGATTGTTTGTGATTATCATTGTTTGGACCAGTGAAATCTTTATTAGCTTTGGCCAAATTCCTGCAGCTTGTGTGTCTGTAAACCACGCATATCTTTACATTTGTTTTCACTGAACCATCAAACATGTGTTTACAGGTAAACCCAAGCGAGGTGCACTGTCAGAGCTAACGGGCACCGTAAGCCGAGCCGCAGGAAGAAAGATCACAAGAATTATCAGTTTCTCTAAAAGAAAGCCTCCACTGCCAGGAGACGCCCGCTCATCACTAGACCAGGATCCTCGGTGTGGTACGACACGCATCTTTCTCTCATCTCCCTTTCTCTTTCTCAGATTACAATACCCACCTGTTATTTTCAACTTGTCTTTCTTACCCTTTGATGATAGACAGTGAAGCAGAATAAATTTCCACCATGAAACAGAGGTGGGCGTACTGTAATAATTGCTGTAATTCTGTGTGTCAGGTTATGTAGGAGTGCTGTTAAATCAGTGCTGGAAGGAACACTGGTGTCGTGTGCAGGCCGGATCTCTTTACCTTTACCATGAGAAAGGAGAACAGCGGGTCCCACACACTGCAGTGACTCTCAAGGGATGCGAGGTTATCCCAGGCCTTGGGCCCAAACACCCCTTCGCCCTGAGGATACTGAAAGGAGGTGCAGAGCTGACAGCTTTGGAGGTATGATGTGTGACGTTTCGACAGTGATGTATTAGAGCAGTTAGCTCACATGCTAACATGCTAAGCAAATTTTTAGGTTTGTGTTTGAATCTTTGTCCTGATCTTGTTCCTTTCACTTCTCCCTGTTATTTCCTAATTATTTCTGAATAATTACAAATAAAGCACTTAAACATATTCACCTGCAGCATTTAAAAATATTTAAATGCTATAGGGGAAAAGACAAAACATCATTTTAATGTATATTATGAAAAATGGATATTCATTCTGAAATTTGTTAAAGAGTACATTTAACATTGCTAACTTGTTGTTAGTTATTAGTGTTTTAAAAAGTTAACTTTATGTGAAAGTTACATGACAGTAACTGCTACCTAAATGGAAAAACAGGGAAAATGTACATCATGTACAATGCCCAAATTTCACCGATACTGAGAAATATCCAAAATTGTGACTGATAGGGTTATTTTAGGATTATTATACTGCTACTATAGAATTTATATAATTATTCATTAGCTTTTATTTTTTATAAATTGTTTTTAAATTACATTTAAGCCATTTAGTAATTTGTTAATTTTTTATAACTTTTTAAAATATATATTTTTTTTTACTTAAAGTTTATTTTAAAAAAAAATGATGCATTGAGCATTCCTATTATACTATCAATAAAATTGCAATAGCTCAAAAAAAAAATTGTAGTTCTTTAATACTCATTTATCATGTCTGTTTATGTTTACCAAATCTGTTTATGTCTGTGTGTAATATATATTTTGTCTCTGACTCTGTTTGTGCATGTAGCTTACGTTCCTGTGTGTGTTTGTTGTGTTAGGCGAGTTGTTCGGAGGACATGGGCCGCTGGCTGGGAATCTTGTTGGCAGAAACCAGTTCCTCTGCCGACCCTGAGTCCCTTCATTATGACTATGTAGATGTGGAAACTATTGCCAACATCCGTACAGCTGCCCGTCACTCTTTCCTGTGAGTTGAGGGTGGAGGAGATGAGGGCTTTAGATATTAGTTTGAGGCATCTTGTTGATTTTGACTACCTTGTTTCTCTCCCTGTTTATTTAGATGGGCGACCTCCACAGATTCAAGAACGTATGATGAGGTCCCTTTCGAAGCCCTAGAGGTTTGTGGTCGCAGATGAACAAACATTTGGTCATGTGCTTACACTCTAACACAGTGGTTTCCAGCCTTTTTCTCAGAGGACATGTTTTACAAGCCATATGCTTCACAACCCTCCCTCCCAAGAAAACTTTTCACAAAAAATCGCTTCATTTCACTTTAGCGTATAGAGAGAAATGCACAACATGTACATGCATCATAGAGAGCATTTCTGTTATCCTTTAAGAACAGATCAGATGTATCCTTGTGCCTCTGTGTGCATGTGCCCTGACTAAACTTTAACGAAAGATGAGAAGTGTGTGATGACTCTGTGTGCAGTAATCAGGGGTTAGAGCAGGTTCAGTCGTCATGACCTCTGGCCTCTGAGCTGCTTGTTAAACCCACACTGAACCTCTAGATACCCGCACAGAAGCTTCAGTTCTCCATCTGTGCGTGCCTCAAATCATGTGATCATGTTACACAATAAAAATAAAGACATTTTTTTACTTTTTTGTTTTTGCCTCAGTTGTTTATGTAAGATTGGTCATTTGTTTTATTTCCCAGCAAAAATAGTATATTGGGTCACAACTACTCTTTTTTTCTTTTTTAATAACAATATTAACTACGTTAACAAAATGTTGAAACGTAAATATATAATAATAATAATAACATGTAATAATAATAATCAATATAACCTTTTAGACTGACCCCTGCCCACCCACACACACAATGTTAAAAACATATAATTTTGAAAGCACTTTTTTTTGTGTGGAAAAAATAGTCCTTGAGTGATTTTTTGCTTAAATTATTTTATTATGTTAATATTACTAAAATAAATCAATACATTTGATTTGTTCATAAAAATGCAAATTAACTATTCTACTTTACTCATTTTTAGCGTTGGGAATATGAGGGACATAAATGGCATTGGAACCGTACAGTATATATATAGACAGTATCTGAGCTGGTATACTTTTTCTTTTCAGCAGGAAAATGAGAGATTGAGGGGAAGAGCACAAACGAAGCGTCGTTCATCTTTCTCCAGCAGTGACACAGGAAAGCCCAGTCCACAAATCACCCTAAAGCGCCACGGCTCCAGTGAGTCCCATCACAATCTGCACTGTGCTGGCTGTGCTTATAACAAACACAGCTGCTGGATATATCTTTTACATAAAGCATGATAGTTTAACATTTTTTTAGCATCCTGCTGACTGAATTACTTTATTTTAAAAAATGGCTGTAGAGTTCTTGCACTGTCACATCAAAAGCGGTCAGAATAATGTAACCTGAGCTTAACAAGACATTTTGGTTTGATCTACAGCTTTCTGCATTTCCACACTCATTCTCTCACCAGATAAGTGCTAAGAGCTTTGCCACCTTCCCACAGACCTCTAGGGTTTGATCTTTGACCTTTACTTGACATTGCAGACGCAAATCAATACGGGAGGTATGGGAAAACACGGGCACAGGAGGACGCACGCCGATACTTGAAAGAAAAAGAAGACCTGGAGAAAGAAATAGACAGTATCAGAAGCTCCCTAATCTCACTGAGGAATAAGAAACGAGAGGCAAAAGAGAAAATGAAGAGTGCAACGGGTGAGACAGCAAGCTGACTATTTAATGACAGACTTTTACACCAATTTTTTTTAGCAAAATAACTTTTTATTGCTTTTTTTTTCTTCAAAAAAAAGTCAATCACGTAAACTAAAAGTTTTTATTCGATTTGTTTATTTTTCTATGTTTATGATAGTGTACATCAGTTATTCTCTTGTGAGGGTACCAGCCATAATATAACACAGAATTCTTTTAAATTGCAATATGGCTTTAAAAAAATTAGGACAGCTAAAAATATTAGAATTGTATTTTATAGTACTGTAAAATGCTGATTTTTTTTTTTTCTTGAATACTTTTTACATTGAAAAGGCATTATTATTACAATAATGTTTCTTAGAGAACCTGGAGCTTTTTAAAATCACATTTTTAAAAAATCACAATCAATTTCCTCCCTAAATTGTGCAGCTTACTTTACTACTGTCCTTAAACTCATGTTTATGACGTTTCTTTATGATTATAATATGGTAATGGATCTGCCAAGATATTCATATGTAAAATTGAACTATGTACATGTTTTGCAGATAAGCAGAAGCTGGTTTTAGAGGAGCGTGTAGCCCAGCTGGAGGACAACTGTCGGGTGAAAGAAGGAGAACGTGTGGATCTAGAGCTCAAGCTCACGCAGGTGAAGGAGAACCTGAAGAAATCTTTGGCTGGTGGAGAACTGGGGGCACCCACAGAGTCTAACCCTACAAACAAGGTACTAACACGACCTAAAAAGCAAATATTAGAAATATTATTTGATCAAAATTGTTAAATATACTGCTTGTTTTGCTGATAGACTCAGAGGATGGAGACTCAGTATATTGAGTCATTTCTGCCCGTCAACTGTGCCTCTGAAATTCGGAAGCGGCCCCCCTCCATTTATGCATCCACTAAGGGAAATGTTATGCAGAAAGCTAAGGTAAAGGCATCAGTGTTCACAACATTATGCAGTGCAATGCATCAAAAGAGTGATAATGCAAACAGAACAGTTTGTTGCATCAATAGAGATCGATTTAAAACATTCAGTCTCATTTGAAGTCAGTCTCTAATGAATCTCATTGATCAGTTTGGGTTTGCTATTAAGATCTTTTATGTTGCAGAATAAGCATTTTGCAGTTTGTGTATGAATTAAATCTTAATGCTTTGTTTTTACCCAGGAATGGGAATCCAAGAAGGGGACTTAAGACTGCTGATCAGGAAGACCCAGACTTAAGACTTTGTGCCATGTCAAGGTTAACATGAGGACTTTTCTACCAACTTCCCCCAAGACAGATTGCTGAATATGCAAATCTTTTGACTTCGAGGGCTGCCAGTTTTGGAGCGTTACAACGGGGCTAGAATTACAAAGGAGCAGCTTCATTATATTTCAGTCAAATGATTATGTCCTCTATCTTGTGAAGAACATTACTGGCACAGAATATTGAAGGATTGAGGAGGTGTGAGGAATGTGTCCACTGAAAGTCCAAGAGTTGTGGGAAGGTTGTAAAGAAAGAGCAATGCATGCGAGACAATCCACTTTAAAAATAGTTTAAAAGGGGTGGTGATTTGTAAAGTTTTTTTTTGTTTGTTTTTTTTACTCCATTGCGTATACAGTACTTATGGGGTAATGCCTGCTCTTAACCAGATGGTGCTAATAACAGTGTAGATATGACAATTGTAAATAGTTTTAACCTTTTTTTCCTGAAACTAGCTTCAATGCGTTTAACTGATACTTCTATTTGTAACCTTTTTACCACCTTTTAATGTGAGTAACATTTGCACTTTAAGATGTCTTTAGACATGGAGATGGGAATATTCTTTTAATAAAGGAAACATTTTATTTTTGTTCTTTTATAGACTTGCATGGAAACATGGGGCACACAGAAATCTTAAACTAGCGCTTAACCCAAACGAAGTGAACATTTACTATAACAAGCATTTAATAACCCCCTGTATGCCACTTAGCTTCCCCAAAAACAAATTATAAACAGGACTTACTGAAAGAACTAGTGATAATCACTATAGGTACTCAACACTGCTGAGGAACTGCCCAGTTATGTTTAAACCCAGAATCCCTGGCACAAGATTAACATACAACCAGAAGTTTTTATAAAAACCATTTAATAAGAAAAGCAAACAAATTTTAAAAAGTAAAGTTCACGGTCCACACGAAAGTTTAGAGTTCACACTCTGGTGGCAAATCAACAGTCAGCTCACTGATCGTCTGAAGGAACGTCTCCATTTCATCAGTGTGCTCCACTGCTGTATGGGAGGGAAAAAAATAAAATAAAATTTAACTGCATAAAAGACTTCTGACAAATTTAAGATACATTTCTAAATACATCCATTACCTCTGGGCATCTTTAAAGGCGAGAGTGGCAAACATGGGTCCATAAGCAGCTCATCCACAGGTGAAGCAGTCGGCCAGATCGGTCTTCCCAGACCAGCCAGAGAAAAACAACTGAGGTAGACTTCATCTGGAACACCATAGGTCTGAAACTCTACAAATTTAAGATGGGGCCGAGTTATCAAGAGCTGAAGTCAAAGGTTTAGAAATTTTACAAAAAACACCCACACAGGTCAGGCTTACCACTTGGATTGTACGGGAAACACTTCTCAATCTCTGGCAACTCCTCGCTAGCTGGCCGAGCAGGAACCTTACACTGATGGAATTAAACATTTATTACACCTAACGTACAATCAATGTTCATACAGTTTAAAGTCAAGAACAAACCTTAGCTTCAGCGGGTTTAGTCTTCTCCTCTGCTTTATGAGATGCTGCTGGAGTGGCAACAACCTTATTTACGACACCCAAAGCTTTCCGGGTGGACTGCAGAGGGGCGCAAAGACGTGTCTTTCCTGTCAGAGGTGTTCTCAAGCACTGATCTGAAAGTGTGACAGACGAAAAAATAAAGGATTTGTGAGTAGTTCCGTCTTGGCTATGAAACAAAACCGGTGTTGGTGACCACTGGCATTGACCTGGAGCAGAGGACAGTCTGTTCTGGCGAGATTTGATGGCTGGAGTGGTCAGTCTGCCGTTCTCCTGATCCCGGTAAACCATGGTGTCCATGTCTGTATAGCTCTGAAAAGTATTGACAAGCAAGACAATGAAAGGTAACTTGCTTGATTCAAATAATGCCATTCATGCTTTGTAACGAAGCAATTTGTCCAGCTTAGAGAATTCCGTTTGTCTGTTTTAGATAGAACAAAAAGAGACTCACGAAACAATAACTTATAACGTGCGTTTTATCAGTAACTGTTACATACAGTGAGCTTAATTTAAACATAACTTGGTATTTTATTTATAAGTTAAACCTTACCTTTCACTCTGTTAATCGTTCCTTCTCTACTCAAGCAAAAACAATGTTGTTTTGGTTCCGCTTTTCCCGGCCGAGTTTTAAAAGGCAACCCGCTTCCTGATTGGCTTATGGATTTTCTTCGTTGACCATGCGATGCTGTTTGTTCATTGAGAAAGCGCGACAGTGCCACCTTATGGCTAAAGTTAGTGAAGCAATATGAGCATAGATGATCAGTGAAATGTTGGCGGTGCTGCATGTATTGCGTTCAGTCTGACAGTAAACCCGAAGGAGAAGGTGAAATCTCCTATTAACGCGGGTGGAATGGATGGATCCATGGATGAGTAGACTGGGTTATTATGAGCGGGTAATTAAGAAGTCACATGTTTCATTAGTGTATCGTCACAGCAATTCGATTGAAAATGTAAACATAACTACTGTACTGTTACAAATGAGCTTAGGTGATTATTAGTGAAATATTACATATCACAGTAGTTTTTTTTTTTCATTCAATTTTTTAAATAGTAAAATTTATTTACAGGTTTTAATTGGTGGAATCAGACTGTGGACCCCACTATACAGTCATACATGCATACACTGACCATTAATGCTTTTATTCAATGCCATTTATTATGGTCAGTGCTTATGGAGTTTACAGCATTCCTACAGCGCATTTTGTTTACCTAGAAAAACAAAGCAAGAAGAAAAACAGGTAAAGCATTAAACCTTTAGATCAGGGCCGGTGTCTCGCAGAATTTAGCTCCAATCAACACACCTGAAGCAGCTAATCATGCTCTTACTAGGCATTTTAGAAACTTCCATGCAGGTGTGTTGAGGCAAGTTGGAGCTAAACTCCCATAGGCACCAGCCCACCAGGACCGAGTTTGTACAGCCCTGTCTCAGATAAATCAGTGATGTGTAGGCAATTGCGAAAAGCATCATCTTTTGTGTCCTGCTGCAGATGCTTCTGTGTAGTAGACTTATGCGTGTCCATATAATCTTCACTTTCATTGTTTTGTAGAAACACTTGCTTCACTGCAGCAACATACCAAGCTCCATGTTTAGGGCACTATTTAACTGTAATTGATGGGTAATCAACAGTCTTTTCACTTTTACAGTCATCTGTGCAATGTGTTGTTCATTGATGGAGATGGGAGGTAGAGTGTTTTATCCATTAGAATAAAAGGTAGTAGAGCCAGTAGAAAATATTGACGAGGAGAAACACCATGGGGAAAAATACACGTGCATGTCTGTCGATGTTGTTAGGATTTTCAACACTCATCATGGATGCTGCTCGGCGAGACATTTGCTTGACGGAGGACAAACCACACCCCTTCTCTTTCTTCTTGTCTGTGGCTTCATTCCCTTCGTATGTCACAGATTGCTCAGTCGTCTCCTGCTGAGTGGATTCTTCTGTCTGCATCTTTTTGGGTGACGTTGAATTTGCCAAGTGAGTTGTACCATTTGACTCCTCAAATTCTTTGAGTAGTTCCTGTGAAAATTTAATTAAAAAAATATATATATATATTAAAAATTATAAAAGAAAAAAAAATATATATA
>JAUMHP010000016.1:3623114-3636804 GCA_032361065.1 Enteromius trimaculatus
CATGTTTTAAGATATGTCAGAGCAAGATATTTTCATCTGAGACGGCTCAAACATGCAATTTAGTCTGGGACTAGCTTGAACCTTGTCTGGGGGAATATATTCTCGCTGTATATTCCTATATTTTACAGTAGAGTGTATAAAACAAATAACAATCACATATCCAAACACTCTCACTTAAGACACTTTTACATATCAACCATAGAAATATTTATCAAAACTTGTTACAGCCACAAGTTACAGCTCGCAGACCAACCCAAATGCACTCAGACAAAGATGGGCCAAAATTGTTATTTGTACGTTGATTTAGCCTCTTGAATGTGCAAACTTATTAATAAGACATTTTATAGAAAGTAACAATTTTATAAAAACAGCAGAAGCTGTTCTAAACAAAAGACACACGTGGAACTTCATTTCACCTCAAGTTTTTAGGTGGTTGAGGCACTTATCTGTGGTCTTGTGTTCATGTCGATGTATTTTTGTTTAGGTGGGTGATGTGGTTGAAGTGGTGGAGGACGAGACCTTTCCCTGTGACCTGATTCTGTTGCAGTCTACTCGAGAAGACGGTACTTGTTTTGTCACCACAGCCAGCTTGGATGGAGAATCCAACCACAAAGTGAGCGTCTTCAATTATTTCTGCTGTTTTTCTCTTGCAATCACAAATTTAATTGTATATTTTTTTCAAAACAGAATATGAGATATGAATTCACATAACATAGTCTGCTTTAGCCAAAGTCTTTAAATAGGTGGCCCAGATCTTGTCATAATCATCCTTCTGCTCCTAGTCTTTCTCCCGCTTCCATCCGTCTGTATTTGTGTGTACAACATGACCTGGAATACTAATTTGCCTGTCTTTCCCTCAGACACACTACACGGTGCCAGACACAGAGAAGGACCTGCAGGCTCTCACTGCCACCATCGAGTGTGAACAACCCCAGCCTGACCTCTACAAGTGCGAACTCATCTAGCACAAACACTCACTTAACCGAAATCCCTTTTGCTCATGATGAAACCAAAGTTCTTGAATATGTCAAGTCCAGTTTCAGCTCAGTAGGTTGTTTGATTTCAGATCAACAGTTAACGGTGTGATTCCACAGAAGAGTCAGGCACTATCTAGACTTTCTGTTTGACTATAAGAACAAACAGACCTTGAAACAAACACAATTTGCAAGTTAAGAGAGGCGGTCCTTGGCCTCCAACTGTAATAGCAGTTTAACTCAGCAGCGCCCCCTATTGCTAAGCACATCTCGTTAAAGTCTCTTTAAGCGGGAGAACATTTGCATTTCTGATTTCTAGAGCACCAGATGTCGCCTGCTAAAATTCAGTCTATATATAAAAAAAAAAAGCTTCAAAGGGCTGTTGCCAATATGCCAGACTGTTAGGTCATCACCAATGAGCATCTTCCTTGTAATTGGTTCATTTCGTACAAGGCTCATTTGCATAGTGCACTGTACTAGAATACAGATATTATCAACAAGCCTCTTTAATGGGGAAGGAGTCTATACGAACAAACGCTTATGCCTGTGAACCCTTTACTTCCACTGAATGTTTTCATCTTGACCTCATCAAGTACTCTGATTAGATTCCTGGGACATCTGTGCATTCATTCCGTGTGTGTTTGTGGTTGAGGGCACATATATGTACGTGCTTGACTGGAGCTTGTTTGCTCTATTGCAGGTTTGTGGGGCGAATGCACATTTACAAGCCGGAGCAGGAACCAGCAGTAAGGTGAGACTGTCTTTGGTCCATTCCCATGGGCCCACTATATCCCACAGTACCTCCTAGTCACTTCAGCTCTGTCTTTTCCCTTTGCATTAGCCTCTGATCATTATTCCATCGACCCGTAACGCCATAGCAGCATTAAAGTAAAGCCAGCTTGGCAGCTTCTTAAGCCCTGCACGCTCTTTCATTTGTCACTGGGCTGTTTGAAATGTTTTTATGAGTCTCTACGCTGTGTCCTTCAAGAGAGCGGGCCAGGCCAAACCGGCCTACATATTTCCAGCAATGCTGCTCATTGTAAGCCACTTTAACGTGGGTTTGGATGCCAGGATGTTTCTTTGTTGACATAATTGTTGGTTTTTATGGTTTAATTTAGATCTTTGGGCCCAGAGAACCTTCTCCTAAAAGGTGCTACGTTAAAAAACACCAAGAAGATTTATGGTAGGCCCTGGCACCTTTTAATTAGACAGATTATTGATGATGAGGAATTAGATTGACCTGAATCACTTTTTGTTGCATTCCCTTTTAAAGGTGTCGCAGTATACACGGGCATGGAGACGAAAATGGCGCTCAACTACCAGGGCAAATCTCAGAAACGATCAGCTGTTGAAAAGTAAGAGAGTGACGAGAGCAGCGTTATACCCTAGTGTGCTTGAAATATAGATTTTTGCATTATTAGCCATGTTAATTTGAATGATTAGATATTGATTCCAAATCCCAAGATTGATCTGTGTTTTTTTTTCTTTTTTGGTGGACGTAAAAGTATCTCCTCCCCACATTAATATTCCTCAATATGCTGCGAATCAGAAATTCAATTAAATTACTAACTTCTTCCAAAGTTTTCATCTTTATCTTTTTTCTATAATATCATTTTTGTAATATTATTTTTTTATTTATCTATTTATTTAAATATATTACATATAATAATATTGACAAACTATACATAGTGAAAATTTTAAAAGTAAAATAATCATTATTATCATTAAAAAAATTAGTTTAAAAAATTTTTTATTAAAAAAAAAAATAGTACTAATAATATATAAAAAATGAGTTCAAAATAAATGTTGTTACTAAAAGAGTGCACTAAAAGATTTCTTAGCATCTTGTTTTGGCATGCTTATATACATCTGTATGTACGAAACATAATTAAGTACATATTATCATGTGCATGTTTTCTCTTCTTTCCAGATCCATCAATGCCTTTCTGCTGGTGTATCTGTGTATCCTCATCAGTAAAGCTGTTGTGTGTACTACGCTGAAGTATGTATGGCAGAGCAAAGAAGGTCAAGATGAGCCTTGGTACAACCAGAAAACTCAGAAGGAGAAAGACACTAATATGGTGAGCAGAGGGTTTCACATCTGACCGATTTAAATATGATTACATGAAACAATTAGCAAGTCCCTTTATGTCATCAGTCAATCTTGAGGAAATTAATATAAATTATGAGCTAATCTGGCCTCGGGTGGCTGTGGTCAGCTCTTGCACAGATCATACTCGATAAATCATAATTAGATATTAGCTTTATGTTTAACCTTTGATGATATCACGTCTTTGAGGAGACTTAATGCAGGTGTTCTGTCTTTGTTTCAGTATTTGAAGATGTTTACAGACTTCCTCTCCTTCATGGTCCTCTTCAACTTTATAATCCCCGTGTCTATGTACGTAACCGTGGAGATGCAGAAATTTCTGGGCTCTTTCTTTATCACTTGGGATAAAGACTTCTTTGACCCGGAGATCCAAGAAGGCGCGCTTGTCAACACTTCAGACCTCAATGAGGAACTTGGCCAGGTTAGACACTTCTGTTCAAACCTGAGCTCAGATCTGACTCTTGAGCGGTTTATTTTCATATGTAGAGTAAAATGTGTTTCAGAAGTCAACCAAGACATGACTATAATCTGAGCTGTCCCTGGCTCTTCCATGGGTAGTGAGGTCACAGATCACCCTCGGCTGGTTATTACTCTAAATTACAGGCCATGCTTCGTTAAACTGATTAATGCAAGCAGACTGGTTTTGTCACAATTTAATTGTCTGGCCTTATCTTCAAACTATGTTAATTTGAGAATGTGCTTTATTGCCTTGGTTTATGGTTAAGGTCAACATTTGTCTGCGCCCTGCAGGTGGAATATGTATTTACAGACAAGACGGGCACGCTGACACAGAACAACATGGAGTTCATCGAGTGCTGTATAGACGGCTTCCAGTACAAACACAGAGACAGCCGGAGCGAGCTTGACGGCTTCACTGTGACGGACGGGCCTGTGAATAAACTGCAGGTAAAAGCTGGACAGGTGAGTTACACTCATTCGGAGAACCGCAGATGAGATGGTTTTTACATTTATGGATTGTGTTGTTGGATGTGTACGCCTCAAAATGTAAACTGACTGCAGATATAAATCCTCTGTGGTCGAGATATTAACACAAAGGCAGTAAATGTCTAATGTTGTGTGTGTATGTTATATATTCACAATAAACAGGCAGACCTTTAAGAGCCCTTCTTTTGGGGCCTTTGGGGCGATCTGTATACTGAGAGTTGTCATGATACAAAAAATGTTACCAAAAAATACAAATACCAGTGGAAGTGGGATCACTTTTCTCTCCCAGTTTTGATAAACAAATATGGTATTGTACTAGCAACCTTTAAATAAAAAACTTTATTCATTTAAAAATTTGTGTAACAATAAAAATGTATATTATATAAAAATATTAGCATGTGTATATATAATAATGATATTATAATAAATAATATAATGCTATTACTTTGTATATAAATATTAACAAATAAATAATTTAAATAATGGTGTAATCTTCACATATTTCTTAATTGAGCTTCTTTTAAAGTTGGACTTTTTTTTTTAAATTGAAGTCACTAATGCCCTCTAAAGGCCTGTTCACTTCAAAGAAAATAACTATAAAGATTATGATAAAGATATAGTTCTCAATATTAAAGAATTGGACAGTCCACACCACAGTTGTGTGGATGCAGATATAGTTATCTTTATAACTATTGTTCTTAATGTAAACGATAAATATATAGTAGTTAATGCTACTTTAGTCTTTATAAAAAAATATATATTTTAAGTCATATTTTATTTTTTTATTGTCTATTAGTCATTTTAATTTAATTTTTTTATTATTAATTTTAGTACTTTATCCTAATTTTTTGTTATTACAGGCAACATTTCAAACCGTGTATCTAATATTTAGATTTAGCTTTTCTCTTGATTAACCTTAGTCACAAATATGCATGCGTTCATAAGAAGTATAATTTTCTATGCCTCTTTATTTCAATCAATCAGGAGAAAGAGGAGTTGTTCCTGCGGGCCTTGTGTCTCTGTCACACGGTGCAGGTGAAGGAGGCTGGATCACAAGAAGTACTTGTGGACCAAGTTGACGGGATCGACGGGATGCTGCCTCAGCCGGAGGAGGAAAGAGGCTTCATCGCATCATCTCCTGATGAGATCGCACTGGTCAAAGGAGCCATGAAGTAAGATAATGATATTTTTAGTGTTTGGTCTAATACAAGCTCAAGCTGGCACTAACAGACATAACTTCTCTCCTGTTCAGATACGGCTTCACCTTCCTTGGTCTGGAGAGCAAGAGCATGAAGATAAAGAACAGGGAAAATAATATAGAGGAGTAAGTTATGACAATGTTATTGCTAATATGCTGCATTCATGCCTATGTTATATTAAGAGTTTCAGTAACACATCATTTCGATAGTCAACTTCAGACATTCTACTAACCCTGAAGCTACCTAAACAGTCTACTCTGAGAGTTTGTACACAAGTAGTTGCAAATGAATGAGAATCAGTTCACGTCTAGTTACAGATTTACTTATAGCTAATAGAGTGTCTGAAGTGGACTATTATAATAAAGTATAACCTAAAGATTTAGGGCAGTTAAGGGTCTGTATAATATTCATCTAATGTTTTAGGTACAAGTTGCTCCATGTCCTAAACTTCGACCCAGTTAGACGGAGAATGAGCGTCATCGTGCAGACCAAATCAGGTGAGCTCATAATCAGGGTTATAGATTTGAATATACAAATAACACATCCCACAGCACTCCTCCTGGTGACATGAATGATAACTTGACCTTTTTAGCTATTAGACTTGGTGGATAAAGTGAGGAAATTTCATAGGTTTGACTTAAAGCAGGGACCCAAGTACAGATTAGATAGACTGTTTTGTATCTCTGTTTTTAGGTCATGTCTCTCTGTTAAGGTTAAAACGCTTTATGTATTTCACTTTAGAATGAATAGCTGCTAAGTACAAAAATTGAATAATTTATATGAACATTCATTAACCACTCAGAACACAAACACTTAGCAACCTTCTCTGAACATCTTAGCATTGTGCTTGTGGGTTTTTGCAGATGATGACTCTGAATGTCTCTGTCTTTTACTGTTTATTTAGGGGAGACGTTGCTTTTCTGTAAGGGAGCCGATTCTTCAATCTTCCCAAGAGTCAAACCAGAGGAGGTGGACAGGATTCGCATGCATGTTGAGCGAAATGCAACGGTACTGCCAAAGATATCAACTTGAAAATGTCTTGCAGCGTCTTTAACTTCCAAGGATGAGATGACCATTTTAATTTTTATACTAGAATAAAGCATAAGAGAAAGAGACATTGAAAGAGACGTCCTGTTGAGACATTAAATATTGAAAAGGTCAGTCAGTTTTGGCCTAATGGCGTGTTATTGCTCACCAGGAGGGTTACCGTACACTGTGTGTGGCCTATAAGCAGCTGAGTGCTGAAGAATATGCCGCGGCAGACAACGGGCTGATTGAGGCTAGACTGGCTCTCCAGGACAGAGAGGAGAAACTCATGGCCGTGTATAACCAGGTGGAGATGGGCATGAGTTTGATTGGAGCCACCGCTGTGGAGGACAGGTTGGTGACCCAAACTGGTATTTACGCCAAGTTGTTTTCTCAAAGCAATACTCTGAATAGCCTAACGTCTTAACATCTTGTGTCCCAGACTTCAGGAGGAGGCAGCAGAGACCATGGAGGCCTTGCAGGGTGCTGGGATGAAGGTTTGGGTGCTGACAGGGGACAAAATGGAGACGGCAAAGTCTACCTGCTATGCCTGTCGTCTGTTCCAAAGGGGTACCGAGCTTCTGGAACTGACTGTGCGGACACTGGAAGATGGGAGGTTAAAGCGCGAGGAGAAACTTCTTGAGTTATTACGGGATTACTATAGAAGAGCAGTGCAGGATGCCCCACCAGTGAAAGCTGCGGTCACCAGGTTAGACCCTTGACCTACTGGCTTTGTCATAAATGTTTGGTACAGTTTGGAAACATAAGACCACTTAGACGACGACTTCTAAACATTAAAAAAATTCAATATTGACAGACATATTTAATTTCAATGATACTCATAAATGAAGAAGAATTTTTATTTATTATTTCCCCATTTTAAATAAATGAAAAATATATTTAATTATTGTTTTTATACTCTAAATTATATGTCATCTACTAATTTACTTGATTTGAATTTTAAGTGTTTACCTTTTCATTTATTTGGACAAAACTGTATGCTTTTAATAACAATTATTTATCTGCTATCAGTCGTAACATGAACATAATTGTCGGTTTTATCATATTGGCCAGAATTTTAATGTTGGTATCTCTCTAGTACAATTGTGCAGTACATTTAATAACCTCTAATTTAGTGTCATTCTTGTCTTACAGGAGCTGGTCTACTGCAAATCAGGATTATGGCTTCATCATCGATGGGGCGACGTTGTCGTTAGTGATGAACCCATCGCGAGAGGCAGATGCCAGTCAGTTCAAGAGCCTCTTTCTGCAGATCTGCCAAAACTGCACTTCTGTGCTCTGCTGCCGCATGGCCCCCCTGCAGAAAGCTCAGGTCACCCCTGCAGACCGGCATTTTGGCAACTCTTTATGATGCTTGTAGTAACATGCACTTTTACTTCATATGAATAAGTTAGTTAATATTATATTTTATCCAATTTAGATAGTGAAGATGGTGAAGAACTCCAAAGGTTCCCCAATCACTCTCTCCATTGGAGATGGGGCCAATGATGTAAGCATGATCCTCGAGGCACACGTGGGCATTGGTGAGTTATAATGGAAATTCTGCTTTGATGTAGCAAGAATGAAATGTTAAAATGCATAATAAAAAAAAAACGTTTTTAAATTGTAATTTTTCATGATGATGCTGTTGTTTTTTTAAAGTGAACATATCTTAATCATTTTTTGAAGATGGTGTGTAATGTTGCTGTTGTGTGTTCAGGTATTAAAGGTAAGGAGGGCCGTCAAGCTGTGAGGAACAGTGACTACGCCATTCCTAAACTCAAGCACTTAAAGAAGCTTTTGCTGGCTCATGGGCATCTCTACTATGTGCGCATTGCGCATCTCGTCCAGTACTTCTTTTATAAGGTACAGTGTTTTAGTCTGTACAAATACATAAATGTAGTTTTGGTGAATCCTGAAATTTTAAACCCCATTTTCTCTTCTCTCCTGCAGAATCTCTGCTTCATCTTACCTCAGTTCCTGTACCAGTTTTTCTGTGGATACTCTCAGCAGGTACAGTATGTACAAATAAAAGGCTTTTCAGAAGACTACGTCCCAGCAGGTTCCTTTCCTCTGCTCTTTCCTTTGCAACTTTCCTCTCAATTTCTCTCTCTGCCCTTCTGTCTTCTGATATATATATAACAAGCACAAAGTAATACTAAAATTCAGTTAACTTTGGTGTAGTGGTTGGTGCTTGTGCAAATTATGTCTTGGCACACAACAAAATGGCCTGCGTTGTGTCCGATCTTTTTTTTTGTTCTGCTCTTGCTGAGCCCTTTTCACTTCTGCTTTTGTCATCTATAAAAAAACCTGTAAAATACAGCTGCTAAAAAAAGTCTCTGTGGTTCTCTATAATTGGGTCTCGACCTCACATTTTCCAGCATGTGTTTTGTGTATATATATATATCAAGTGACCATTGCATGTGGCCACACAGAGTTTCCCTCTCTTTGTTGTGTGCATATGTGCGATCTCCTTAACGTGGTATTAACCTCCCCGGTCCCCGTCCTTCCCCTCGTTCCCCTTCCCAGCCCCTGTACGACGCAGCCTATCTGACGATGTACAACATCTGCTTCACCTCCATGCCCATTCTGGCCTACAGCCTGCTGGAACAGCACATATCCATGGAGATTCTGCTGGACAATGCCGCCCTCTACAGGTAAGACTCTGCTCTGCAGCTCTTCTGATGATATGTACCGTGCTGTTGCTGAAACCGTGTGTTCTTGCAGAGAAATAGCCAATAATGCCATGTTACGCTGGCGCCCCTTCCTCTACTGGACAGTATTAGGAATTTTTCAGGGTCTCCTGTTCTTCTTTGGTGTCCGTTTCCTGTTCAGCAATCCAGCCTTACAGGATAATGGGCAGGTTAGATATGATTGTGCTTTTTAATGTTTTTAATATAAAAAAATTGGGTATTGCATTTGATTTACTGCTTCCTTTTTTTCAGGTCTTTGGAAACTGGTCTTATGGAACAATTGTCTTCACCGTCCTTGTTTTTACTGTTACATTGAAGGTTGGTGGCTAAGCTATAAAAAGTATCTCAGATCTTTGTTTGTCAGAGACTGAATCTTTTCCCTCTCTCAGCTGGCTCTGGACACACGACACTGGACGTGGATCAATCATTTTGTGATATGGGGGTCTTTGGCTTTCTATGTTTTCTTCAGTTTCTTCTGGGGAGGCATCATATGGTGAGCAAACGTTAAAACAGAAACCGTCCAGCAGGGATTTTTTTGTTCAGCAGCTCCACTGTTGTTCATTTCCAATTAGCTTTTATTATGAAGTCGTATAGTCCATATATCTCTTCTTCTCTTCGTCTTATTTTCTAGGCCGTTTTTGAAGCAGCAGCGTTTGTACTTTGTGTTTGCCAACATGCTGAGTTCAGTGTCTGCCTGGCTGGTTATCATCATCCTCATCCTCCTCAGTCTGCTGCCAGAGATCCTTTTGGTGGTCCTTCGCAAGCCCAGAGGCCCTCATTCACGACAGGTATACCTTTCCCTCCCTATTCCTCTTTAAAGTCTTCCTTTCTACCATATCCTTCGGATTCTCTGTTATTTCCCCTGATCTACCCACTCTTCTGTTCTTCTTTCATCTTACACCGTGTCCTAACCAGGTGTGACGTGACTCAGTCACAGCCAATAAGAAGATATTTGATGTTGTACGTTTATATTTTGGGATCAATGTGGGCAGAAAAAAATGTCTCTGAGTGGCTGGTTTGCACAAAAACTGATTTACATGAAAAAGCGATGGCTTTTATTGCTTTATCACATCACACCTGGTTGGGACACAGAGTAAAATTTTTCTTTGAACCCATTATTACCTCCTCCCCCCCCCAAAAAAAACTACCTCAAACTTTTTTCCCTTATACTCTGTCACCTCTCTAGCATAGGTTTTCTTTACTTTCCCCACACTCTCATGAATTACACCATTGACTTTTTTCCTAACAGAAATCTTACCTTGTTTTAAGGCTCTGAATGGTTTGGATTGTTGTGATTGGTCAAACAGACAGGAAGTCAATCAGTCTAATTGTTACTATCGCTCTTCTTCGATGTCCTCCCCTTGACTCCTGTAGCTTTTCATCCCATGTATCACTCTGATTGAAATGCCCTTTATTTCATTAGTCAAGCACAAATCCTTCCATCACCGTGCGCTGCTGTGAGCGGCTACCCAACCAGTTAACATGTTAACACCGTTAGAATCAATAAACAATAATTAGACCCCTCCAATCATTTGAATTATTCAGAGGACATGCGCACACACTGTAGGCACTCTCTGTTGTTAGTGACACTAGTTAAGCAGCCTTTCAGGCCAGAGATGAGCATACGGTGCCAATCTACCCCCTGCCTCCTCACAGGTAGGTGCTGTGGCCTTTCCAAGTATGTCGCATGTCAATTAAAAACCACCAATAGATTGTATGGTCATGTCTTGATCTAATAATTATGCCATTAATTATAATAAACCTTAATAATAAATGCATTTACACTTTGATTATAACGTCTAGAGAGCTTGTGACCATTCCACTGAATCAAACAGAACATACTGAAGGTTCTAGTTACTGGAGCTTTATAAGATTTACTCTTGTTTCTCTCTCTCTTCTCCCTTAACTTTATTCCCCCTTTTTCTTACCCATGACTTTTAATTTTCCTGTCCTCTTTGGTCTCTCGCTCACCTGTGTGCTGTGCCGTAGATGAAGCGACGGCTTCCTTCCTCTGGAACATCCACTATCTTCATGCTGTCGCAGACTGCTAGCTCTCACAGCTTTTCCTGGAGTGACTGAGGTCTCTCTGCCTGCTCCTTTTCTGCTTTCGTCTCACTGTCCTTCCTCCTTTGGGTTGCCTGTCTGTATCTTGGTGTCCTGCCTGCTGTCTCTTCACCCGTTTGTCTCTGCTCCCTCTATGTGAGGTGGTGTTCACTTGCTAGGTTGCTCTATTCTGGTGCACATGCGCTTGTCATGGGTGCTGGGTTTGGATTGTCAGTCAAAATATGTACCACAGTAGCTTTTTTTATTTATTTATTTATTTTTTTAATTATTTTTTGAGCGGGTGTCTGTCTTGAGGCGCTGTGCAAGAATTGTCCCCTGGAGTTGAGCAGTGGTGGTGGGTGGTCTTCAGTGTGCGTCTGTAATGGCTGCAGGTTATGATGGGGAATCTTTCAGCTGCCTGTTCCCGGTGCCGGCTGTCTCTGCATGCCCAGCCAGGAGAATGCGGCACACAAACACACAGGGTTTCCTGCATGCGTGCTCGGCCCAGCCTGCACCGCTCCTCACCCAAACCACCGACTTTCTGGATGCATCAGTTCTGGTTGATTCAGAATGATATTTTGTGTGAATGTGAGAGGGTGTCTGTTGGGGAAACAAAGAAAGGGACATTTTTAGGTTGAACAATTTGATATGGAATTGGAAGATAATATAGTACTTGGCACATTTTCATGATTTACAAATACATTGTAATGAGATTAATCATTATTTATTATTATTTCTTTCTTTATCATTTGAAATTAGGCTACTACTGAACGGCTTTGAGTGTCAAACTCATTAGTCTACACTTGTCTTTTTGGGTTATAATTAAATTTTTTCCCAAATATTGCATTAAATATAATATGTGATATACAATATCATTCAAAAACTTTTAGACTGGTAACATTTTGTTCAGTTTCTCAACAAGATTGCATTTCTCTGAAGAAAAATAAGTAAGAATTGTTAAGAAATTATGAAACTGGATTGCTAATGTAAAATCGTTGGTCTTCTTGGGTTTCTATTGTTTTGGTGTTGGCTGGCTTTTTTGTGTGGTCATATTCATAATCTAGTACAACTGAGTAGGATTATGTTTGGAAAAAATGGCCGTTATCATTTCTGCCATGAAGGATAATCTATATGGAAATTAAAAACATGCATAAACATGTGGCCTCAAATATGAAATCTCATCATTTTAAATGTCCTTCACAGTGTTTTGTCTTCTTTTTGAAGAAGGATGTACTCTAGCGGATTTGTGTTTGGGTGTGTGTGTGTGTGTGTCTGATCCATCCTGTCCTAAGTGTTTTTCACCCCCCCTCCCACCCTTTCAGAAAAAGCCAAGTCAGTCGAATGTGGGGGGCAACCAGTCCTCTCAGTCTTCAGCCAGACCCCTGCTCATGAGAACCTTTTCAGACGAGTCCAATTCTGTCCTATAAACAGGTACAAGACACCAGACTTTCCAATCTGAGCCCCAGTTGAGTCCCTTACCCTAGTCATCCACAAGGGATTTGCCTCCTATAGTCGGTGCAGTTCCTCCCCTTGGGTTCAGTCGGCCCCCTCTGTGGGATGATTTTAATTTCCTCTGAATCCTGCTGCGGAAATTCTCCCTACCTCAGGATGAACTCACATTGGTCGGCTGAAAAGACATTTAGTCTTTGATGTACTTAGGAAAAAGACAGTGCAGCTCACTTTTTTTCAGTGGGTGGTATTGCAGAAATATTTTCCCATTCATTTTATCCATAAAGAGTTCAAATTCTGTGATTCTACATAATCTTTGTGATTTTCACTATACTGTAGATATTTTAAATGGGATTTTTGTTTTGTAATCCTACTGTTGGACATATATACAAAAAGTGTTTATTTAATTGTTTAAAAAATACCCACAATGCTGTACTTGAAAGTAAGGAATCGAGAAAAAAAAATTGAAGTAAAATAATAAATTAGTGAATATTAAATGATCTATTCAGCCTGCCAGGGGAAGCTCCGCCCCCTCATTATATCATGCATGTGCTCCTCAAGTAACCTGTTATTGGGTCCTTATTAACTGACTAAACTTGTCTTCTGCCATGTTGTTCTGGTTAATCTCATCTGGGTTTGTTTGTGTGTGAATGACAACATGAGTGTGTGGTTGTTTTAAAACAGCGTCATGTTGGTCTTATTGCTGTACTGGGAATTTTGTGTGGTCTGGTAGTTGTTGTGTTTGTAATTTGTAATCTTTTGGCTTTTTGAAAAATTTTCTTTTGTGACAATGGAAGTCGTTTAACACGCCTAATGGCTGCCTAACCTTTGTATGACATTATTTTGGTCGCAGTGATTGTTCCCCTGCTTTAATGCTTTGCATTCTGCATGCTGCTGTGCTAGTGTTGCATGTTTACCTGTGCCAAAAGCTTTTGGGGTCAATTTGTGATGGTTGTAATAAATATTTGGTGAGGCTGTAGATAGGAGGTACTCACCAGCATTAAACTTGCTTTCTGTTCTTCTCAGCTGTCAGAGGATTCCTCGACTGACACATACAGGTAAAGTGCTCAATATGATCAAAAGGAAGGTTCTGGGTTCAACACAAGTTAATTCTTGAATATCTACTTTTACTGACAAATTCACCCAAAGAAATGACATGGGTAATACATAACCAAAAGCACATCCAACAGTTCATTAGACAATTTTGGCTTCTTAATGGCAGAGAGAAGACATTTCGTATGGAAAATATAA
>JAUMHP010000016.1:3636904-3648220 GCA_032361065.1 Enteromius trimaculatus
ATTTATTATATAATTTATAATATTTATTATTACTCTTAATAATAATAATAATAATTATTATTATTATTATTATTATTATTATTATTATTATTATAACAAATATTTTAATATTTGTTGTGTATGTACAGTATTGTCTTTAATTGTATGTATTTACAGTTTTGAATAAAGTAAATAGTGTAACTGTAAATGGTCAGGTAAAGAAAACCACAAATGACATGATAGCATGTGTAAAGGAATTGCATTTTAAATTCATAAAGCAACTGCATACATATTTTCCACACATGCAAAGCAGTGTAGTTGAAGTGTAGTACTTGTTTTTCAGAATTACCCAAGACAACACATATTCATGTTTCTGCTGTAAAACCATTATCCCTGTCACCACCAACCTCAACCACAAAGAGTATGAATCTTGAAAGAGCATGTGATTTCTCTGCCCACGTGCATGATCTCTGAAACTGAAGCTCACGAAGGCTGTCAGCATCAGTTACTGTATATTAAATTCATGAATCAGAACGCAGTGATTACTCTGAATCATGCATGTGGTGTGTTTGTGATAGGCTGGCCGGGCGCACCTTATTCTGTAGATATCTGTGAAGGTCTGGAGGACTGGAGTGGAGCAAACAGCCTCTCTAACCCGTCTGACACTGAGGAGGACGATGCCACCCATCTGGTGAGAGACGAGCATCCCACACTCACTCAGCAACTTACTCATGCAGGGTATTTTTCATATGCTCATCTGTTTGTTTTAGGTTGCAGGCAGATACAGGGCCTTCGTCGACTGGCGTAAAAATGGGACGGATAACTTCTTCATTAAGTGTGGTGATGTCATACAACTACAGCAAGAGGAAAACGATGGCCAGTGGTGAGTGATGTGTACAAGCATAAAAATAATATAAAGGGTTATTTTGGGAGAAATGAAACTTAAAGAAAGCTAAGTTCAAAAATCACAGTTCTGGCATCATTTGCTTATCCCGCAGACATTTTCCTTTTTTGTTTTTTATCTTTCTGTCTCTCGACTCGGCTGTTCACTGAACGCACTCTCCTCCACATCATGAATAGACACGTCCCTTACTGCTCATTGGCTACAAGTTTGTTTTGGTCCTTGGCCCTTACTGTTTTCTAAAGCATTTTTGAAAAATCGCTTACTCTGCCTTTAACAAAATTAGAAGCTATGTTGAGAATTTTCTCAGTGGTACAATTAAAAGGCAGGTGGAAATCAATGGTAATGGTTTGGAAGAATATAATAATTGATTATATACATTTTATTTTTGGGTAAACGATCACTGTTGGACAACCATCCTGATTTTGAATATAAAAAAACGTAGTAGTCCCAGATCAAAAAGAACAATTGAACCAACTTTACTAAGAGTGAGCAAAATTTAGAATTACTGTAGATCCCTTTCAAATACAAAATGCAAAAATCTATTTATTTTGATTTTTTTTTTTTTTTTATTACTAAAAATCTTATTTGTAACCTTAATTCTAATTCTGTAATTTATTTGCAGTATCGAGCTGAAAATGCCTTTTTAAATTCCATTTTGCAAAACCTTAAAATTTAAAGACAAACTCATGATCTTCACATATACTTCTACACCATTCATAGACTTACACAGTTATTGAACTGAACTAAATCACCACTGAACTTACTGTAGCGTAGTAATCACACTACAGCTTTATTGCAGATTTCGATTTTTCTTATGTTTTATGCAGCTGGCATCACAGATTCTGTTACATTCCTGTTTAATAATGTAAAGTAAATTTGAACCAGATAGTTTCATTAAAATGCATTAGTTCAACAACACAAATTTAGTTTGGTTCGGTGTGAATGTGTGCTCTCACAGGCTGGTGAAGAATCTGAGTCGCAGACAGGAAGGCCGTATCCCTTCTGCCAACCTGCAGGGCATCCTGGGGGAAAGCGTCAAGAATCACTCCAACCGGCTTGGAGGTGAGAGTTCATTTGGACATCCACTGCCTTTTTAGTACAGTTCTCAGAAATGATGAGTTTGCTTAAGATCTGTACTGCCATATCTTCTGTGCAGACCCAGGGAATCGTAAGGCGCGAAAGCTGAGTTCTCCGTGAAGCACTATACTGGACCTTTAACTGGTAGCTCAGACTGTACGGTGCTACATGGATTCAGACCTGACCAGCACGATCGCATTCCAGAGTTTTTGTACTGATCCACATTGACAGATGCTACCAAAAATACATCTTACAAGAGATCTCCACCATTTCAAAAAACCCAGAGAGCGCTTTTAAACATCTGTCCTCTGCCTAAACACACTTCAGTCCTCCTGACTAGGTGAAGCCTAGAACATTCTGACTCTGAAATTGTCCCAATAGACTTTGCAGTTGTTTTTAATGAATCAAGGCCCACCAAAAGGCCCCTTCGTTGCGGTCTTCAAGGCTTCTCAGAAGACCTATGAAAACATCCTCATCGCAAAAAGACTGCGATTTTTAAACTGTTCGTTTATGCTGTTATTTATCTTGTACTGCTGTATTTATCCTCAGTCTGAGCTCTTCCTGAGAGCTTCAATGCCAAATCATGCAGTGCCATAATGCCTGTTTCCCCTATTTTATTTACTGCAGACTTTGCTCCGTAGTTCACTTAGTCCCCCCCCAAAAAAATAGTATAAGCACTTTATTCAGGTCACACAAATTTGTGGCCTTTTGTGTCTCTCTACAGCTCTAAACCGGATGTATTTTGCATGCCGTCAATTCTTACCTCTCTTATTTAGCAATATTCTCTTGTCAGGCACTTTACATGCAGAATCTGCTCTGCCAGCTTGATTGTTGACGTAGGAGCCACAAATATGAGTTGTATGAGCTGAGAAGAGCGCACGTGTGTTGAATGTGTGGCACGGCTGCTAAATCAGAGCTGTGTTAATGGAGTTTTCTTATTAAGGGAGATCATACAGAAAACATTAAATATACCCACTGTTTAGAATGCTTAATGAAATATTAATTGCAGACTTATATGAATTTACTACATTAAATCAGGCACACAGTTGGAGGGCTGACTTTGATATAGCAGCGTTTGAAGTGGAAATGAGCTGTGTGTAGCAGCAGGAGACGCTGTGGAGTACATATCTCTTATGTTATTAATTTTGCTATCAAGTTTTCCCCTTCCAGCGTGGAGCTCCAGCCACCCACTCAACATCAAGCAATGTAAAGGACACAACTACCTGTAGACTGTGCTGTATTAGCCATAAATGCGGTCAGCTTTGCTTTTTTTACATGCTTATTCATGTCCAAATGTCTGAGAGCACAGGTTTTTTTTCCATCATGTTCAGTTCATTTTGTAAATTTTTGTTTTTCACTTGGAAGTAATCCTAAACGGAAGCATTTTCACTAATGGTCTCAGACTTTTGGACCTTACTGTATCTAATAGCATTTAGTCCTTATTTGTGTTTGTTCTTCGGACTGGCTTCTAAATTTATTCTTTTTGAAGGAATGTATGTGTTGACTGTATTGTAATAATATTGTACTTAAATTTGTACAGCCTGTTGAAAAATAAGTACTTTTTAAAAAAATAAAATAAAACTATTTAATAGTAAAAAAAAAAAGTACCTAAAATATATATGTAATATTATTGTTTGCTACGGTTTAAACATATGAGGTTGGTAAGATTTTTCATTGTTTGCTAACCAAGCATGCATATTTGATCTGACCATAGGTTGAAACTTTTTTTTTTTTTTTTTCTATTTTAATGTATTTTAAACTCTTATTTACATGAAGCTTAATTTTGAGCATCATTACTTCAGTCTTGATTGTCAAATGATCTGTTGATAAATGATAAATATTGTAATATGCTGATTTGGTGCTTAAGAAATATTACTTATTAATTTCTTTTTTTTTTAGAATTATTTGATGAATAGAAATATATAGAAATCTTTGGAACTTGTACATCTGTACTCTAAATGAAACGCACACCTTTCAAAGAAAAAAATCTTACTGATCCCAGATGTTTACATGGTAGTGTATATTAGTTAGTAGAAATATTCATAATCGTATATATTAATAATAATAAAACTGCTTCAAGTTATTACAAGATTTTTAGAATGATACATTATAAAGTCAAAGGCATAGATTCATAAACACCAACTGTGTTGTTATCTCCCAGAGACTGGCCTTAAATGATGAAAGGCTCTTTCATGGGTGAGATGTGAGTGATCTGATGCCTCTAGTGTTCATGGGTAAGATCCAGTGATTTTCAGAAGTGGGTCACAAGTCTTTTAAAGAACACTGTTGAAATCTTAAGTAGGTTTCTAGTGTCAGATATTTTCATTGGCCCCCCAACCCCCCTCACGTTCCTCCAGTTTTCCCTCTAAAGGCAGTGACAGTTCAAAGCTTGAGGGGCTACATTATTTTTTCTTGCTGTCTGAATGAGAGATTGAGTTCTCAGTCAAGAAACCTTAGCAGGTTCTAACCATGTAGCAAGACACACTACTAAATAAAATACCTGCTTTCATTAAACCGCAGGATAAAACTGTATTTAACTGTGGAATTATGGATTATTAAATGTCCTTGTGGGACAGTTAATGTACCAAGTCATACATAATTGATCAAATGCTGCACAGGGTTTATTGAAGGAATCTTATTGGCTGGCCCGGTCTTGGGGGTGGAGCATGACTACAATATCTTAGAAATTATGAACAATCTAACTGTATTTATTTCACCTGATTAAACAAGTGCATATTTTCTCTCCAGGTTTGAATACTCCCATGTGTGCAGATGAGATTTTCAAAATGAGAATTATAGATCACAGGTCCACATTTTTAAGCAGTACTCCTTTAGTAACACCCATGACGTGCTGTATCCAGTGATAATAGTTACCGACCTGTGTGTAAACACCATACTTTCCTTTCTTGGCACATTCTTCTCCCCAACTGACAATGCCTGTGAGGAACCAGGTGTTGCGGTAGCGAATGGCATGAGGTCCTCCGCTGTCCCCCTGACACGCGTCTTTAGGAGAATTTGAGTATCCAGCACAGAACATGAAGTGTGTGACAGGGTCACTGCTGCTTTCCTTACACACTGTTCTGTCTACATAAGGCAGCTCAACCTTCTGGAGGGTCACCGCACTTCTGCCTTGGAAGCGCAGACGGCCCCAGCCGCTGACAGTAGCCAGAGATCCAGACTGCAGCAGTGAGTTGGAGAAGAGCATGGGTCCCAGGCAGATGGCACGTACAGTCAGGGTAAACTGGATTGGGTTACGCAACCGCAACAAGGCAATGTCATGATTGTAGAGGCTTACTTTAGAGTCATAACGGGGATGTGAGATGAAACGAGTGACGTTCAGATTCTGTTCTGTGCCTTCAGTCCTGGAGACATCATGTTCCCCTGTGAAGCATAGTTTTTTAGCTTAGTAATATTATTAATAACTGGTCTTGGAATTGTAAAAATAATAAAAACATAATAAATAAAGATGTATATGTATTTGTGTGTGTGTGTGTGTGTGTGTGTGATTTACTTGAGATCCAATGTGTATAGATAATGTTGAAATAATTGTTGCTCACCAAGAGTATATTTATTTGATACAGAAAAATCACTAACATTCTGAAATAATATTACAATTCAAACTAAACAGTTAAAGTAAGTTTTCTATTTGAATGTTTGTTTGTGTCACGTGATCTAGCTAACGTATTGATTTGGTGTTCGTCAAATGGTTGGTCTTACCAACTCTGATGTAGAAGGAGCCATTCTGTGTCCCTACCAGACAGTGAGCTGCAGTAACGACCCATAACTGGTTAAGAATGGAGCCTCCACAGAACACCTGCTGTGTTGAGCGCGCCACCAGCGCCACCTAGAGATCAGCAGTCAACTGGGATGAATGACACGATTTTGGGTGCATTTAAACATTGCGTTGTAGCAGATGTGCCTCTTAACTCACTAATTTACTCATAGATGATTTGATCAAAGGCATTTTTGACTGATATAGCAGCACATCATTTTTATAGTCTTTACCTGCCAAGGGATTTCTCCAGGTAAAGCTTGATTGCCGCCAACAATACGGCTTTTTGAAGCACTTACGGTTGGTACAGGAGTCATCAAATACTCATCAAATGCCCATTTAGGGAGTTTAACAGAAGATGGCGCGATTTTCTCTTCTTTCCGTTTCGAATTGGAAAGGGTTGTCGTGTTGACCGGTTTGGAAGAGCTGGAGGTGGAATTGTTTGTCTTATTGGAAGATTGTGCAGAGTTCTTTACAGAGGAGGGACCGCTGGATGAAGTTCTCACAGCTGTTTTAGTGACTTTGCCACATGGAAATTTAACTAGGCAGATACAAAAAAAGTTGTTGCTATTAATATTATATTGCATTTGAACCTTGCCGTGCCTTTCTTTAAACACTTTAACTAAAGTAGCTCTTTAAGATGTTTCGATCAGGGCATTAGGAACCTGAGAAGTAGATCACCTGAAGGTTCACATGTGAGTCCATCTTCTTTGAGTCTGTAGCCGGTTGCACACTGACACCCTGTCCCGTGAGACCCCATCACAACACAGAAATGCTCACAGCCCCCGTTATCAACATCACACATTTTGGCTGTCACTGAGAAACAGCATAAAACATAATTATCTTTGGGATTTAATGGTCATTCATTCATTTTAGCTTAACATGGTGCACTGTGTGTTTGAGGGAAGAGAGATCTTTTCTAACCTATTTCACAGTTTTTCCCGACATAGCCCCGTGGACAGTTACAGGTGTATGTGCCAATCTGGTCTTCACATGTGCCTCGGTTTTGACAGGGTGATGATTTGCACTGGTCCCCATCTAACAGACAATTCTGAGATTAAGAATAGAATGATGTCCAGTTCAAATACCATTTCATTTATTGGTCCATTAGCTATACATCACAGGAATGTTTTTAAATTAACACTGTAATTTCTGGCTAAAACACGAGATTTTTCTCTAGTGAGTGAGTACATTCATCTTATGTAGTCCTCTCACATCAACTTATTTGTTTAGAACTGTTTTGCTTTTGCTTGTAAATGGTGCTTGATCTGTTCATGTTTCTCTTTCATTTTAGCTGAAAACACTGACCAGTATGCTTATTACAAACACACAGCTTTTTGCTTCAAGCATGTACTGGAGTAATTTGGATTATTTGTGGATTATTGTGATGCTTTTATCAGCAATTTGAACTATCAACCTGACGGCACCCATTCACTGCAGAGAATCCATTGCTCAGCAAGTGAAGCAGCCTATTGCTGGCTTTCCCCCCCCAAAAAAACTGTTCCAATGCAGAAACAAACTCATCTACATCTTGGGATGGAAAGAGGACTTAGGGCGAGTACGTTTTAAGCAAGTTTTCATCTTTGGAGTGAACTGTTCCTTTAACATATAGAGATGTTCTGCTGTTTGCCCCTGGTAAATATGGCGGTCAATGATTAAACACACTTACCAACATATCTTGCCCAGAACTCCATCTGAAAACCAGACCAAATGCGCATTTGTTATATTACTCAAAGCATGTAATATGACGAATCACATCTTATCTACTCACAGTCTTTTCATCATTTTCAAAGGCTTCTCTGGCCTCCTCGAGGACGCACACCTCCTCCATACACTCCCTCTCTACATTCCCCTTCAGAAACTCCTCAAATAGTCCTGTGTTTGCTCGTCTGTGTCTCCTCAAAATGCCGTCAGCTTCCTCCTCATCTAGGAACACTGATCCTGCAGCTATTACAGAGTTGAGAGTTTATAATCTTTACTGGAGGGGGAACTACTGAAAGCATGCATGTGAATATGATTTTTACCTTCCGAAAGTCAGAGGGCAAATGTCGGCTCTAAAAAGTCTGATTTATGAGATTTAAATGGTTTTGTAGGTCTTACCTGCAAATGTCTGCAGCAGAATATATGGGTATAGAACAAAAATGAATAGAGCCATATCAATTCCAATTCGGTTGCTTATTATTCCACAGTGAGCTGACAAACAACCTGAGCCAACACTCCAAAGTACACTGGTCTACCACACTTCCACTCAAATGACTGGCACAGGATATTGAGTTTGACTGAGAGAAAGAAAAGTAGAACAATACATTTTACTCAACCTTTCTCAAGCATGCTACTCAGACACAAATTGACTGAAATCTTAAGTGATATTATATTTAAATGCGTACACTTTAGATAGTAAAGTTTGTATTTTTACACACACATGCTATCTTTTTCTGCTTCATAAAGGTGTTAACCTCATATAACTAGACGGATGGCCTAATAGAATATTTTTTTATTTATTTAATTTTAATAATTTACTTGGGTACCATACTAATGTAAATGTTTAATTTAGGAAAGATGTACACTACCAGTCAACGGTAACAGTTTTTGAAAAGTACGATTTTTAAGTCTCTTCTGCTCACCAAGCCTCAATTCTTTTGATCCATTTTTTGAAATGCCATTTCTATAATAAAAGAATATAAATATAAATGTATTTATATATGTGAATGATATATATTTATATATATATATTATATATATGTGCCTTTCTACTTTAGAAAGATTGCTCATTGCAAACCTATTCTTAAAGCACATGCTTGCTTTGCATGTACATCAAGAGCCTTTTCAAAATCCAGTCTCCACTAGATGGTGCTGCTGCTTCAATGAATAGATCGATAACCTAACTGCTAGTTTCCCCCTCTTGAATCACTGGTTTCCTCTTCCACTGTTAGAGAAAAGAGATGACATTAGATAGAAAGCGATGAAATAGGCAATACTTCATAAAGAAAGAAAGCATTATCACGTTAGTAGGCTATTTTCTCCACAGATGGCCCAGTATTGGGGACTGTGGGAGAGGCTGGATCAGCATGTTGGAGAACAGCCCAGTCTACGCCTCAGTTCCGCTGTAAGTGCTCTTGATTTCTTCTCGTCCCTTGAGAATCTGTTATCTTCTCAGATGGAGCTTTCTTATTGACTGTGGGCTTTTCGTTTTCATCCAGCCATTACGGGGCTGAATTATTCATTTCTAAGTAATTAACACTGGCCATCAATCCCACTGTATGAGTGCCAATCAATCTGTAACAGAGAGTTGGTTTTCATTTGCTGAGATGGGCTTTGGCTCACAGCCTCTCAAGCAGCAATCAACAGACTGTTATTGCAGTTATAAGGGCACGGGTAAAACGACTACATCACTCAAAACTTTTTTCATTACTGCACTTAATGCTTGGAAAAGCTTTACCCCCAGTTAGCTTTGAATTCACAGCCATTTTTAAAACCAACACCATCAGTCAGTGAAGCTAAGTCTCTGAAGGCAGAGCTATATTTAGACAAATCCAGTGCAAACAAAAAAAGCATTACTATGTTTAAAATGCCTTGACGTTCTGAAATACGCGTTTATGATTGGTCCATTGCGCTATCCCATCATCCATGGCAATGCTGTACAGTAGTGTAAGTTACCTTAGATGACTTCAATATCGGTATTACTCTAATTTTGTTGCAAACATTGTCTTGTTGCCAATTAATTTTCAGCATTACAGTGGGCTATTTATTCCAACAGACTCTGTAAAAGGATATACAACTTGAAAGGTTAGAATATAATTTCAACTCTGTACTGTGTACTTTGGTGAGTAGCTTTAACAAATTTTATCTTAAAAATATGTTCTAATAACTTAAATTTTTAATTTTTTTCTTGGTTATACAGATGTTAAAATGTGTCTTTTCGCAACCATCGTGGCAATAATTCTTTTGAATGTTTTCTGAATGTTCTGAAACAGATCCAAATAAAGCATTTTAGAAGAAAAGCATTAAATTAACTATAAGGTTCATGTGTTCATGTTTTGAATACATTAACAAAGACCTGATAACTTAAAACAAATGTTATATTAGCATTACTAGAACATAACTAAAGTTCTGAAATTGTTAGCTGGCTGTATTTTTTCCTCAGAATTTTAGGGCCTGTCCCAATACATAGTTTTAGTCTTTTCACTCGTCTACTTATATATTGCATGACAAATTTCCTGTATTTGACCTATTTCAAGTGAGCATGAAGACCGCAAGTGTTTAGCTGTTGCAAGTGTGCTATTTGGTGTATATTAAGCGCCCTGTGTTTTGGTATTTTTCTGACTTAGGCACAGTCTTGTTCGCTGTCGTGGGTACACGTACCCCCAGGCCTGAACTGCAGGTGTGCAGATTGGGATGTCCTTTGTTCCAGTGAACCAAAACAAAAGAAAAATATTCACCAGATCTTCTTCACCATCACGTAATGACGCCCTTAATTTAATGCTGTCATCTCTTTGGATGAAAATTTCACCCTGTCATCGTTTATTTTGTGATAATGACAGGCTAACTGTACATTTTCACTTACTGAGAGAATACACTATCATTTGGAAAAATGCATTTCTCTCATCATGTTTTGAGATGGCATATACTTTGACTACTTTAAGCCTTAGCCTGATACACAGCAGGTGCTGATACTGTGTAATGTTGTGACAGAAGGGCAGGTTGGTGTGGTTATGCGGTGCATGTCGGAGCTGAAGCTGATTTATAACGCAGCACCATTGATTTCAGCAGTGATGTGCGTCTGTCTGCCTGCCCTGTGCTGCTGGGAATTGGTGCCATCTCCAATTAGATTACAGGCTACTGTGAAAGATCAGCCCACTCCAGTAGATAATAAAAATGTGACGCCTGTGCAGTGTAATCGATTATGGAGAGCATCCTCACACTGGAGAGGTAAGCAGATCTCAGAGGTCCCAGCCTTGTGAACTCTGCATAGGACCCATGTAGCTCATTAGAGTCCCTGAGCCATTTGTGCTAACTTATTTTTGGCCTCAAGAAGCACCTGACTGGGTGTAGCGTAATGTGCAGACAGAAGGGATGAAGAGAGAGAGAAAGAAATGAGGAGCTGTGATTGTTGCAGGGTTAACTGTACAAGACTACACTGTTCTTACAGATGCTTCATGTTCCCTTGATCCACACTGTTATTTAAAGAAATAGATCAAATTTGCTTCATAATATACTCACCCTCACATTGATTCAAACCTTTTGAATTTTCTTTCTACTGTCGAGTTATAAGGTACATTTCTCATGCTGCTCTGCATTTATGGTGAATGATGACCAAGAGTGCTGGAAAAGCAGTCCGTACGACTGTATTCTTAGTCTACTGAAGTCATGTAATAGGCTTGTATGAGAAAAAGATTACAATTTTAAGGGGTAGTTCCCTCAGGAATATAAATTACCCCATGATTTATTAATCACCCTCAATCCATGCTTGGTGTATTTTCTTCTTTCAGATGAATACAGTTGGAGTTAAAATATATATATGAGATTTGTGAGCTAGAAGAGCAGGGAAGATTATTATGGGAATAATGGATTTTAGTCTGTTCCT
>JAUMHP010000016.1:3668127-3685678 GCA_032361065.1 Enteromius trimaculatus
ATATGGACGTGCATATAAAAATTTGAAAACTTTTTTGTAAGTTTTATGTCTTTATTTCTTTTTTCTTTTTGATGATTAGAGCTTATTAGAATATTTATATTTGAGTTTCATGAAATGAAATGTTCATAGTACCTCAGCAGAGCCACAAACTGGAATATGCCTGGCATCTAAATTCAGTATACAGTTTAAGAACATATTTAAAACATTATTAAGTTATTTGGTGTACTATTCATTATGAGTGAAGTTGTGATTTCGCTGTACATGACGCAGATTAATTCAGGTTGGCGATAGGGGGCGCGAGAGACTTCTAAACCGTGAACTTCCTCTCTCTGATCATAGAGTAAAAGACAGTGCTGGCCTGGGAGGGTCGAAACACACATTACACACTTATAAACCAGCAGCAGGCGCTTTGTTTCTGTCTGTTGATCCTGAGGTGAGTAAATGGATAATTGAAATGCATTAGTCTAAATATAATCAGGGCTTTCTACTCGTACGTGGACGTTTTGTCTGGCAATGCCCTGTATGTTTAGCAGCTGTGGTGATAACCGAAAATGGCCTCGTGTAGATGGCAGACGACGATATGTTTTCTAAACGCACATTGCAATCGCCATTTTGAATCTGCATGTGGCGTTTTTTGCTTATGCACTTAAATCTAAGTAGCGTTTTGTGAGTAAATCGTGCCTTTATGGCGTTCTTCATCAAACACATGTTGTAACTTAGTCACGTGGCCTGAAGAGGTCTCAAGCTGCTGCATTTGCCTGTAGCTTTACAATTTTAGTCCGCCATTTTGTGAACCGTGCTTTTAAAATACACATGTAAATGTCATGCAAACTGGTAAACCGAGACGTTTAGTGTCTTTTGTTACTAGATTAATGAAGGTTCGTTAATGAAGTTAGTCTTCGCACGTGTTCTGCTACTGCAGCTAGCCAGGCAGGGCCTTACAGCTAGTGGTTGAGAGTTAACCAATTTATACGTGTTTCTGTAACTTTAACCAAATAGGTTTTCTAACTTCCTTAATGGTGCAACAACTTGTACTGGCGTTTTGTTGTGCGGCAATGTGTAGTGTTAAAATGTAGTGCTCTGGTCTCCCAACATGGTTAGGTTAGTCTGTCAGCTGGGTTTGGGCACTTTTAGTTAGTGTGGGTGAGAGACCAGCTTATGCTGGTTTTTAAAACGTCAATCTAATTTTCTTGAGACACAAGACTCTGGATTATTCTTATGCATAAATGTATCTCCCCTGCAGTGGCTATAGTAGTCAAGCATGGCTGAGGCAGACCGACCAGGGAAGCTCTTCATCGGTGGCCTGAACACTGAAACTAGCGAGAAGGTCCTTGAAGCATATTTCAGTAAATTTGGCAGAATATCAGAAGGTATTGGTAGTTTTTGAATCATTTATTGAAATGCACGTTATTGAAAAATTATTTGGTGTAACCACATGTTTTCCTTTGACTTGTTTTCCGTAGTTCTCTTGATGAAGGATCGTGAAACGAATAAATCTAGAGGCTTTGCATTTGTTACTTATGAAAATCCCGGTGACGCAAAAGATGCAGCTAGAGAAATGAATGGAAAGGTGAGTAGTAATGTGAACTTCAGATCTGTGAGCTGTGATGAAGATTTGAGGCAGTGATCTGTTTGAACTGATATAGCCCACGGTTGTCCTCTAAGAAGTTCTGAGCTTACATGATACATGCACACACTTGTTTGTATCTATTCCTGTCGGATATAAGTTTACTAAATGTATATTTCTTGTGTTATAGCCTCTTGATGGAAAGCCTATAAAAGTGGAACAGGCCACAAAACCTCAGTTTGAGTCTTCAGGACGCCGGGGTCCACCACCATCACGGAGTCGGGGCCCCACTAGAGGTCCGCGGGGGTCCAGGGGAGCACCAAGTGGAATGCGGGGACCACCAAGCAGAGGTACCCTTCCGAACTTCATCCCATCTTTCTTTCTCTTTTTGTGCCATGATGACACACTCTTGATGATCTGTTTGAACTGATTGTTCTCTAAGAAGTTCTGAGCCTATGCTTAATGTGCAATGCTTGCTACCAAAACAAATATTACCAAGATAACGTAGGTATTGTAGAACCCTTTTTTAAAGGCATGTCATCAAGAGGGCCACCGCCACTAAAAAGAGGCCCCCCAGTGCGGAATGGAGGACCTCCACCCAAGAGATCTGCACCCTCTGGGCCATTTGGCAGATGTGAGTTTAACAAACACGCACGCATATGTAGCGTTAATCATCTGAACCATTAAATCATTGTTTTCTCAATATTTAATAGCACCAATGTCTAGAGACCGGGACCCTTACGGCCCTCCTCGCAGAGATTCTCTGATGTCACGTCGGGATGATGGTCCTCCTCCTCGCGATGACCACTACAGTAAAGACAGGTGGGATAAGTAAAAAGCATGCATAATATAGAAATTAAGATGGGCAGTGCAAATATTAATGATACTCACATGCTGCTTGTTTTTACAGCTACTCCAGCCGTGACTACATGAGTTCACGGGACAGTCGAGACTATGCCCCACCACCACGTGATTACCCATATCGAGAGTATTCGGGCCACTCCAGTTCTAGAGATGACTATGGGTCAGGATCCAGAGGTTACAGGTGTGTTAACATCCTACAACAGGTGTGTGTGTGTGTGATGGTGGTTTGAGAATCCAGCTTAACATCTTTGTTTCTTAGTGATCGTGATGGCTACGGTGGAAGAAGAGAGCCCAGGGGTTACATGGATAGGCCCACTTCAGGCTCCTACAGAGACCCTTACGACAGTTACGGTAAGATTAAACCTTTAGTGTGGTGAAAACGGTTTAGGGGCTCCACTCAAAACGCCTGGAAAGGCCTGCCTCGTGTCATTGCCAAAACGTGGAAACAGCAAATGCGGCGTCTTTTCATCGTGAGAGTGTTCCAATCCCCCCCCCCAAAAAAAGCACCATCAAGGAATCTCTTGCGAGCTGTTTTTTTTTTGCCCCCTCCCCCCCAAATGTTCCGGTCGTTCTGGTAGCTCTGTCCGAACAACCAACAGAAATCCAGTATCCAAACTACAATCTAAACGGAATTCAATGCAAACCAAGGAAACCACTTACTCAAAAGTGATGTGCCAAAGGGCTCTGAGTGCGCAATTGTCAACACTGCAGTTGGGTAGTTCAGGTGTCTTAGGTTTAACTAGTCCCACCTGTAACTCGAGATCCAAATTTGTTCAGTCCTCATTTGGAAACTTTCTAACATTTGAGCTAGTCGTGACACAGTTTTTAGGGAAATGGGCACTTGACAACGCAGTATCTTGCAAAAGAATGTTGAAGTTAATTTTGCCAATTACATGACCCATTGACCCTGCAGGTAACTCACGCAGCGCCCCACCCTCAAGGGGTCCCCCTACATCCTTCAGTGGGAGTGGCGGAAGCAGTCGCTATGACGACTATGGCAGCAGTTCCCGGGATGGATATGGCAGTCGAGACAGTTATCCCAGCAGTCGGAGTGACCCGTACTCCACTAGTCGTGGTGACCGCCCGAGTAGGCAGGAGCGAGGGCCACCCCCTCTTGAGAGAGGCTATCCTCGTGAATACAGCAGCTCGAGCCGCGGGGCGCCTCGAGGTGGCCGAGGTGGCGGTCGGGCAGATAGAGGAATGGCACGTAACAGATACTGAGATGGACTCTGGGGAGGAAACAATAAATAAAAGGAAGAAATGATGGCTTCTCGTTGACGCGTTCAAAAGACTTTAAGATTCCAAAAAAAGCCCCTTTTAAACTCTGGACTTCGAGCCTCAGTTTCAAGCTGTACTCAAACTTGTGAAGGTTTTTATTTTATTTTATTTTTTTTATTTTTTTTCCTTTTTAAATTCAGAGTTTCTTTTCTCTTGCCCACTTCCCATTTAATGGTACCGTTGCAAATCTAAGTGTGTTCTTTTTGTATACTAGTGACTTGTTAAACCTGCAATGCCCTAACATATGGCTTTCATTTATCAATAAAGTGTTTTTAATCAAAGACCTTGAGAAACAACAATCTATGCAAGAGAATGAGAAACAATGATGCATAAATATTTACTATTTCAGTTTTCAATGGTGAGCAACCCCAAATTCCACTTAATGCAGAATATTCATGTAGGCATGATTGTTCATTGTTGGGCACTGGGCAAATGTCACCTTTTTCCAAACTCTCTATGGGTGTAGTTTTCCTCAGTGCAAATGGATCCTTCACCACAAAGCCTAAACATTGACGCCTTGCAACGACCAATCCAAAGACAACCAAAATGCAAGAAACAAATCAGCACCACAGATAAAACCTGTCAACAGCTGGTAAGCAAAGCAAACCCTTTTGTTCTGGTATAAGTCAAGTCTCGGTGGTGTTATTTTGCAGCTTAGTATAATGTAGTCAAACATCGACTTGGTTGCCCTGGCTTTTTCAAATGCAATCTGAAACGATAGAATTTCCAACATTATTAACAAAACCTCACTTCTGCCTTCAAAGGAGTCTATGATCCCTCTCTCCAACCACAGGATCACTTCAGTTTAGAAGGTCTTAGTCTCAGAAATATCAGCCAGTTCTACTGTTGCACTAAAGGAGAAAATGTCTGGATTTTTTTTTTTTTTTTTTACCTGCCCCTTTCAAAAAAGAAATGGCCCTTTTTTTTCTTAAAGGATGTTAAGATGAGTCTCCTCAGTGGATCTATATCTACAGCCAAATGTAAACCACATAGCTGCAAAACCTCTTGAAAGCTCCCAGTGGAACCCTTTTGAAAATGTAGTAAGTTCACTTAATATTAACAAAGCCAGAACGCTCTCAAGCATGCCGTTTCTAACAAAGGAGACCACGTGGAGAAAGACAGCACCCTATCAACAGACCTGGAAAAACAATCAGTTTGGGTCATTTGTAATATTACATTTAAATCTATTTGTCCCTTATATGCTGAGCTACAACAGTTTGCTGATGGAAACTCTCATTGCAGGTTGATTAGGGGGGGAAGGAGTAAGATGATAATTCCTCATTGCTGATCAGCACCTGTTTCCTTGCGCTGATGCATGATGGTCTCAAGTAAGATGCAGGTATGTCCTTAAACCTTTCCAAACTTGTATTTTGGTGTTTTCATACGATTTGATTGTGTACGTTTTCTTTTAAATCCCAGCTGTTCAGGTTCCTTGGAGTCTGCTGTTCATTGAGGCTTGTGATGTTGGAGTCCTGGAGTGCTACAGATGAATTGTTGTGGTGTTTTGTTTTTTTCCCCCAATAAACTATCATTCGAATTTAAATGAACTTGTTTGTCTGTATGTCATTTAATGCCACTATCATAGTGCTGTATTGGTTTTATCATGTCTGTTCACTCTACTATGGGCTAATTTGATCTAAAAATGCAGTTGTGCCATATGGAAAATTCTTGCGTCCTTTTAAAGCAATCACAGTTCCTTTTGTGTCGCTGAAATGTCAAAGAGCCTTTATGTTGGTTATATGGCAGACGTCCACTGGAGAACTAAGTTGCCGGGCTGAATGGTCGTTGTAACATCAGTGAAAAAGCAGAAGCGCGACGGATGTGGGTAGCATCTCAACACGAATAGTGAGAGCTGGCGCACCAAGGGTTCAAGCTAAATCTCAAAGGCCCTTTGAGCCTAAAGCTATGAACCCCGAGGAGCAGACTGTTACGTGGCTAATAACATTAGGCGTGCTTAATTCACCCAAAAAGAATATCGCTGATCCGGAGGAATTTCTGAAAACCTCTCTGAGAGATGGGGTCGTCCTGTGTAAGCTTATGGAGCGAGTGCTACCTGGAGCCATCGTAAAGGTAATCGATATTATGCACGCGCATGTTTCGTTGCTTAAATAGTCGCTAGTGAATGCTAGATGTTTTCTTAAATGCAAAAGTATCAGATAATGTTACAGCCATGCGCAATCGACGGTGAGTAACGCGGGATTACTCCCTGTTACAAGTAACACTTGAGATGCACTGCATTTGGTAAAAAATACATTGCATTTTGTAACCATTTTCAGCCTATAAAGTGTATTTATCTGTGTTTCTTCAGGACACAATTTTACCGAGATGGAGAATCTGACTTCCTGTTACATGAGAAATTGTTCCGCATTCTCACATTTTCAAAAAAAAGAAAAAAGAAAACCTTGTTGATGTTAACTTTAGTATAAAATGCCAAAAGCATTTGTAAAGCAACTTTACTATCTCATCTGTATAAGCCTTGTTTAACTGTCGGTGAGATCTCAGATTATTGTGGCTGTCTGCATGCTTCTGCTGCTAACCAGTCCAGTTCCCCTTTGCGCACAAAGTCGTTATTAATAGGATAACCTACTGTTTGCACGCTGGAAAAAATGCTTGAATAATTCAATTAATTAAACGCTCTAAATACGTGCTATGCTCAAGGGGCGCGAATATAAAGCTCACTGGGAAGTAAAACGAATGTGCTGATCAAATCAACAACTTGTGAAAGTTTCTCTGTTTTGTAGGCTCATTATTAATATTGGTGTTTGTCTTCCTGTGTTTAGTTTTTTAAGCTTATTTATGTTTCATACTGCTTTACTGATTTTAACACGTCGCTTTCAAATGAATATTATATGGTTAAATGTATTTACATTATATTAGTAAACGAATCATTCTGTTGAATCGGATCTTTTTAATGAATTGAGTTACAGTCGGCCTGGACGATTCGTGGCGGGGACTTTTTAACCAACTGGTGTAAATTAATTTTGATGTAGTTAAATGCTACTGCGTATCATATGTGGGCTACTTTCTATATGACTTTTATTACTAGCTGAATTATTCCTGCCACAACATGAAAATACAGCGGCAGAACTATTAAAAAAACGTAATAAACAACATTAAGCGTATATAGTTTTATTTATGCATATGATATACCTGTCATGGACGTTTATGTGCAAAATACTTTATTTTTTTATCCGGTTCTTTGAAAGGAGCCGTTTGAGAGTTCTTAGGAACCGATTCGCGGAATCGAATCGGACTTGGCATCACTAGTAAACGGTCCAAGTAGAATCTTGCTGAGCAAACATCGTCACTTCCTCCTAAATATCTTTTCCTGGTGCGACAAGGCCCGATGAGATCTAGCATAGATACTGGCTGTGCGTCAGTGTAACAGGACGAAGAAACAGTTACTTCGTAAACTCAACTCCAAAGACATTTAGCATGCAATACTGGACAGCAGTGGCGGGGTACAATGTGGCTCATAGGCTAGGTTGACATTTACTACAAAAAACGAGATCTTGTTGATCTCAGGTGGTTCTGTGCGTTGCAGTGAGCTCGAATCAAAGTTGAGATTGTTCACATCGCCATTCTTCCATTGGTTTTCAGTACTCAGCTGAACCCAGATGCGAAGCGGACTGCATTGCAAACATTCGAGAGTTTCTAAAAGGATGCCAGTCTCTAAAGGTTGAGGTAAGATCATTTTGCTAAACATTTTGTGCACGAGTGAGCTGGGATGGTTAAAATGCAACGTTTCGCTAATGAAGGGTCATGCCTTTGAGAAAAACAGCATTAATATTTGGTCCGTCGGCTGAAGGCAAATCACTCTTTTAGGTAGAAGTAGCTACTTCACAAATAGCCTAAATGTGTTTTGTGGTGTAGTGCATGCAAATACATTTCAGAACAAAGCTATTTATAAACGTTGATTTTACGAAGGAAGGATTTGCTTAACATCATAACAATCGTATAGTTAATAATTTATATTAAGTATTTATACAGAGTGCTTCTTCCTTCAGCCCTTCTATTTTAGTGTAGCTCTCCCTGAGGACAGGGAAATAAATAGCAGGGTTTTGTTTTGGTTTTGCACATGTGATCCTTAAATATGCCAGTAAACAAGATTGCACATAATACTAGCTCTTTCACTTGTGCATTTCATTTATTATGGTTATTATGGTCCTGAACTGCAGCAGCATTACAGACCTCTCAGGAAGATGGTCGGAAATTATAACTATCACAGTAAACATTGTCAGTCTGCAAGCTGTACTCACAAACAAACTAAGATGCCACACCCTCTGCAATGACAGTATTCTTGGACTAAAACTATGATCAAAATCTGGTTACAGAGTGATAAACTGTTCATATATGGTGAACATGACTCAGTAGTGTCGTGTTACTTGTTTATATGTCATATTTGGTTTTGACCTTATATTAGTAAGCTTGCTATTAGAATTGTGGTGTTTGACCTTCATTAAAATAGCTTATTTGTGTAAGTATAAATTGAACATCTTGCCTCTTATGTATTGAGAAGGACAGTGGTGGACTAGTTTTTTAATAGTCCGTTGTTAAATGGCAAGGATATAAAGTGCACAGAAATTTCAGTATAAACAAACATATTTTACTTAGCATTTGCGCAATTTAAATACAGAAAATGTGATATGTGCATGAATTTTGTGCCCTGTTAAGTGGCATTCAGGCACAAGAAGCGGCCAGTGCTGATTAGTTCACAATATCTGAATATCTAAACGCACTCAGCAGCACAAATAATTGCTGTTCTCCCCTATAATTTGTGGTGATGCTGTAAAGCTAAAGAGGGCTAAGAAAATATGCTTATCTGGGTAAATTTTCAAGTGTACTTTCTGTGATGCTGAATTTATGCCATGGCATAAACTCATGTTCACCTGATTTGTAAATGTGATTTTGAAACTCGATTAATGCACATGATTTTAACGAGGTGTCCATGGCTTCGAGAGCTGCACACAAAAACTACATTTCCATGTGCCAGTGTAGTCCAGCACATGACTCATTTAAACAACTTTTATTCTGTTTTTACTTAAGCTTGTACTTTTTATTCTACATTGCTCGTCTACTATACATTTTTGTTTTGTATGTTACATATAATGTTGTTAAATGAATGTTTATTGCATATTTCAGTAATGTTTGTGTGAATGACATTGAGCACCTATATATGTTCATATTTATGTTCATGTGATGGGCTTTGGTTCATCATGTGACTTTTTCATCACCGCCTGCATTTGGTGCTTATCAGTGTATTTCATAAGTGCAAAACAAATTTCGGTACTTTAATAGGTTGGTAAATTAACATTATATCAGTTAATGAAATTGTGGTATTTAACTGTACATTTAACGTAAAACTGTAAAACCTAAAACATTGTTACTGTATTTTTTAAGGTCGAATACCAGCAACCACAGTGGCTGGTTTTTCACTGTGTGTATATATATATATATATATATATATATATTAAGAATTGTAAAACAATATAATGATAGAAATGTGTTTTTAAGCTCATGACTTATGAAAGGCCAGTGGGCATATGGTTGATGCAAGTCGTGTGACTAGACAGAGAAGCAAGTAGCCTAACTTTCACTTCTGCTTTAAATGAGCTGAAAACGAGAAGTATTGTAACGCAAGCTAAAGCTTCATATGAGCCTCTGGTACATTATTGATGAGGGAGAAATGCAAGCAACAAATTACAAATGTTCCAAACAAATGGTAAATATAATCCTAAAACTGCACTGACTGTTCGTCTTGTTGCAGCCTCCATAGCGAAACGGTGCACACCAAATAAAAAAACAGATCCTAATTGCATTGCTGTGTAAATGCCGCTATGATTTATTTAAAACATGAAACCGTATCCTAAGCAAGAAAGGGGATAACTGTCTGTACCCAGCGTCGGACGGGGCCTGCAGACCAAACACCAAATCAGCATTTCAGAATGTGGGTCACACTGAAGCTTATTTTCCTAAACCAGTAACATTTTCACTTAGAGTTCTTTAGGGGTGTCATGATAAATATTAATAATTGCAGCAATCAAATGAGATGTTGCATATCGACGGAGCATGTAAAAACATCTATAGGCTACATCTTTTAGAATTAATTCATGTGCTTTTGTTGTGGAGGTCCCAATTTTTAGGGAGTTATTAAATGTTCATGTCAGATTTTGCTTGCATTTTTAATAAAAAATATAACTGCTTATGTCAAATATGCACATTATATCATGATGTCGATATATTGAAACCTTATTGCGAATATCATGTTGCACATATGAAATAGAACCTATGTCGGATCGTATAATGGTAAAAATCCGATTTATACCCCTAGTGTTTTTAATGTAGATAAAACTCAACTCTCCCCTGATTTCTGACCTACTTCTGCAGCTTCTCCATCTGGCACTTTCTGTGGACAGTGTTTCTTGTGTCTGACTTGTGTCTGTCTCTTAGGGCTTTGATCCTGAAAACCTATATACTGGGGAGAACTTCAGCAAGGTTCTGTCGACACTGTCAGCAATAAACATCGCCACTCAAGGTAATTCATAACGTTACGATCATGTCTTCTCCACTCTTTGGTTTGGTTGAGTACTGTAGGCATCAGCTTTGCCTCGTCACTTGTGAGTTTCCGCTCAAGTCACTTGTATTTTTCATTGTCCTTTAGACAGCCGAGCAAAGCAGCTTCGCAGTATTGAACGGAGTCATTAATGCAAGCATCGAAAATGAGTCAAATCCAAATTCTTCAGTAAAGAAGACAATAGTGTGATTATTCATCTCCTGACAGTTCAGTGTTGTTTCCGCTCGGGTCATTCATTATAAAACAAGTTATAAGCAGCTCTGCTGAAAACAGTGGCGTTGTTATTCTGCTTGAGAATAACGTATAGTATAATGTTGATTCAATCCAGTATAGTATCAGTGACCGTTAATTATTTATAAATAGGATTTAGCTGTAAATAAAACCTGTGTGTTGTCTAAAGCCGTATAGCCTGCATTTGTTAACACAGAGTGGCAGTCATGTTAACACATGCTGTAGTGTGCAAGACATTTTTAGAAAATTAGCTCCTGATGGTCACTTATAAACTACAAAGAATGTGTCTGTTTACAAGCGGGATCGTAGGCTCTCAATAATCACTTCTTGTTATGGTTTTGGTGGAAATGAGCCGTAGCTTTCCTGTTTCCTTACGACCTGTTGCAACAACGGTCCTCCTTAATCCCACTATAGCATCAACGAGTTTTGTTTGTCTTTAGTAAGGATAATGATTCGATTCCAAAGTGGTCCAGTGAATGTGTTTGAATTTCATTATCAGTTCGTTTTTAGAAGCTTATGAATATGTATTGGATGGATTTCACATGCCCGTGCAAGTTTATTTGAGTAAAAATACACTGTAGACCTTTAAATGCGCTGTAAACATGAGATAGAAATCACATTTTTCTCGGGATGAGGATGACTGACCTTTTGTGTTTGCTCTGTGCATGTCAAGAGGTGATTTGTCTGGGGTCGTATACCCGCATCTGTGTCTTTCAGCTGCAGCTGCTCTCACTGGAGGCAACAGACAGTTGCTTTTTGCAGGGCCTGTTCGGGCGGCTGACTGCATCTGCATAAGCACGCGGAATCCATGAGGCATTTAGTTATTCTCAGGTTTTGCTTCCTTGTCATGTTTCCCACAGCTCCTTGCGGCTGTTGCTTTTAGAGGAGAGTGTGTCCTCCTTGTTATTGCACGAGTCTTCCTCAAGTCCCAACAGTTTTACACATGAGCAAGATTTATTTATTGGTCAGTAGGATTTTTTTGGTTCAAGCTTTTATTGGATTAATATAGTTAAAACTATATTTTTATATATACTGTGTATTAGTGCTGTCATAAGATTAATCGCAATTATTCACATCGAAAAAGTGTTTGTTTACATTTAAGTATGTGTGTTGTATTTATTATGCATGTATAAGCACACACAAACTGTATATGTTTGGAAAAAATTGCATGTTTATACATTTTAGATATTCATATTCTTATATTTTATGTTATTATTTAAATTTGAACCATTTTTGACTTCTTTCAGCACTATTGTATTGGTTTTTGTTTAAATATCTTACTTTGACAACCTGTAGTACATGTATATTCTGAAGCATACTATGTCTCAATATTTGTTTTTCTGTTGTATGTTAAAAGATGTCAAAACAATTGATATAAATATATATATATATATATATATATATATGTGTGTGTGTGTAAACAAAAAACTTTTACATGTTTGACAGCACTAATATATATATATATATATATATATACATACTCACACACATTGCAATTTATTTTCTATTTGAGTGTCAGATGATCCTTCAGAAATCATTATTATGTACTGATTTGGTTCTCACGAATTCTTTTCAAACAGTTGCGCTGCTCAGTATTTTTGTGAAAAGCATGATGCAGTTTTACATGTTTAGTTTTAGTGGGTTAAAAATAGCATTAATTTGAAATAGAAATATTTCTTACATTTGATTAAAACATCCTTACTTAATAAATGTATCAAAATATTATGAATGATATTTGTAAGTTTTTAAAAAAAAAGTCATGCATTTTCTTTTTTTATGAATCTATTTCTTATCTTTAAGAAGGTGTTCTTATCATTCATTTTTCAAGCGATCACAATTTGTATTATGCTGAAAGTCATTAAGCTCTGGATCAATGTTACGGTAAAAACATTTCAAGATTGCTTGTCATTCCAAACCATGCTCCTCTCTCATGTATTAATAAATTATTAATATGCAATCTTACTTACTTTTGATCCAACTTTAAACGTTTGCAAATAACTTTGCAAACTCTATATTAAAATAAGATTATGTGTTGGTTCTTAAGAATGACTAACTAATGAGTGCAGCTTAAGCGGGGGCAGATAGATTTGACTGGATTTGTGTTAAAACGATCTCTATGATGAAACGGTGAGGTTTTCACTCTAAAGTGTGCTTAAGACATAGAGAAGACGTTCCCTCGTCTGGCCTTATCTGGGTTCTCTGTTGTGTTGGCTGAGGAACGCTTGGAGCAGGTTCACACACACTGTTTGTACGCCGTGGGTGTTCGGAAAGAGCCTGCCATGAAATCCAGCAGACATGCTGAGCTTTTATTGTGTAGATGGAGCGAAGTGTGAGTCAGTGAAGAGCCCCAGAGGCCCCTGCAGCGCTGGGAGATCTGTCAGGACCCAAAATGCAGCAAACGGAGCACCTTACTGTTTCTTCTATCACTGAATAATGCATGCCTCCTCATACCTTATCTCCCTCCATTTATGAACAACAGATTGCTCTTAGCAAATGAATACAAGTTAATCATGGTCTGGTAAGATACGACATGAGTATGTGGGAATTTTTGTGGATAAATATTATGTTTTAGGGTTTCAGGTCTTGATTTGTTTAGACTGGAGCGCACATTCTATAAGTCTATAGACTCACTTCTCTTTGATACTTGTGGTCATACATTGGAGAGAGTACGTCTGGCTGCTTTCAGCAGTTGTTTGTTGTGACCTATATGCAAGTGCATTGAGCTGTGGACTATTAGTGTTTTAACTCCACAGACACGACAGAATTACGGATGGGCGAGTGCTCTAATTTGGACCTTTAAAGGTAACTGAGTGAGTCTCACTGAGTAGAATAGTCCTTATATAAACATTTTTATATTTCTGTCAGATTATTCAGGCTGGAAAAGTCAGTTGCGTTAAAGTTAAAAAAGAGTTTTTGCTTTTGTAGTTTTGGGTGTCAGTCATTTTTTAAGATTACCTGATTATTTTTTTATAATTATTTTGAAGCACTTTGAGTTACCGTTAAATTAAATTTGAGTTACCGAATAAACATGCCTTGCCTTGCTTTACATACAAAAACATACACTGCCCTTGGAAAGTATGACAAAGGCTGCTTTTTTTAAAATCAAAAATACAGCATGGAGAATTAGGGGTGGGCGATATGGAAAAAATATGTCATGATTTTTTCTGGGGAAATCACGATTCTTTTTCAAATTGTTTTGCAAATTACAGAGCTAGGGGTGGGCAATATGGCAAAAATATTATATAATGAAGGGCAGATATTTAGGCCAAAATAAGCAAAGATAAAAATCATTGTCATGATATCTTTGTTATTCGAATATATACACATTACAAAGAAACATAATATGAATAAAACAAACAGTGCTTTTATTTTTCAGGAAGAGTAGGTGTATTCAGAAGTATTGAATTAACAAACATGAAAGGTGAAACACTATATACTTCTACACTACATTCATCATTTACTCTCACTTTACTGGCATGAAGTATATCACCCTGTATGGAAGATCAAAGATAGCAACAGTTGTTATTACTACTGCATAGGGTTTTTGCTTGTCATTCATATTTCTCAAAAGTAACAGGCCGTGCTAAACAGAAATGAAGAGGACACAGGTACAGAACCACTGAACTGTAGACTCTATTATGGAAATATTATTCAGGGCTTTCTGTATATGTATGTCATTAAGCCTATAATCTAGTTACCACCCTCAAATGTATACGCTCTCAGTAAGTGAGAAATGCTACCGGTCCTGCACTTTATTTTCTGTATTTTTAACTTCTTTTTTTATTTTCTCGTTGTATCCAGATAGCCCTAACAGATCATGTCCACAGCCCGGTGCCTCTGCTCCTAGCCTGTCAGCCCCTTCACAAGCTGTTCCCAACTTAAAGTCCAGCAGGTCTTTACGGAGACAGTCAAAAGCTGTGGTAAGTTATATCAACACTGCAGTCTTTTTAAGCAACAAAACACTTGTAAAGTTCTAAAGTCAAAACGTAACATTAATGACAGATTGCTCTTAAACGTATTACTCAGTTTATTAGAAGGCTTTTTAGAAAACCTCAGAAGTTTTAGATTTGTATGGGCTTAATAAGGTCACTTCCTCTGTATTGTAAAGACGTACATCAAATATCAGTGCGTCCTGCGTTATATTTCTCTTTAATTAGTTGTTATGAATGACTGTACTATTTTAACAACACTGGCATGACTTCATAACATTTACAGGTTTTATAGTATCAAATAATCAACCCTAGTATTGAAATTTGCAATCATTAACATTTTCATGTTAAATTATTCTATTTTAAATATTTGTTATTTTTAAATGGAATTATACAAATTCACCATTATATTATATAAACGAAAGCTGGCCTAAAATGTGAATTGTAATTCAAAACATTTACAGAACATTATAAATATTATAATTGAATTTAAAGTTGATTTAAAACAATGTACCTGTTATAATAAATGTGACATTTAGCTGTGTATTTATATTTCCGTCCCTGTCAATATTAATTTGAAATAAATGCTGAGAGACAGTTTTGCATGTTCAGTATTCACTATAAATAATAAAAGCTCTAGGTACTGTGGTAATTATGTCTAGTATGAACATGTAAATCCCCAAAAAATGAACACATTACGTTTCCCAGCCCTAATCATTTAATGTTACAACTAGCTTCCCATAGACTTCTGATTATCATTATCGGGGGCTTGTTCAGGATTGTAGTATTTTCTCATGACAGTCATTTTTTTTCCTTCTGGATGTGAATAGATAACAGTTTTTGTTTTAGATAATTTGAGAGTGTTAAAGAACAGAGTAGAGTATTAAAGAATATAGCCTGCTGAGGTTCTTCTCCTGTTGCTGTTATGTCCAGGAAATGTCTGAGAATGGAGGTGGTGGGCAGCTTTTGGTCAAGGCACGCTTTAACTTCAAGCAGAACAACGAGGACGAGCTGTCTTTCAGCAAGGGTGAGCTGATCCATGTCACACGCCAGGAGGAAGGTGGATGGTGGGAGGGAACCCTTAATGGCAAAACCGGCTGGTTCCCTAGCAATTACGTCCGAGAGGTCAAGCCATGTGGTGAGTGGGCAGATCAATATATTGTCTCTCATCTTTGCCATGTTCGAAAAGTTTTTCTCTTCTGAACATAATGAAATAAATCAGGTCTCCCTTCTTTTTTTTCTCCAGAGAAACCGATTTCTCCGAAAGTGGTTAAAGGTCTTGACGTTCCTCAGCTGACTAAAAATTATTACAATGTGGTAAGTTCTTTTAAATCGGTGAACGGGCTCCAAAAAGGACATGTAAAGGAATCCGAGCTACTTATTTATATGCATTGTTTGTTTCTCAGGTGGTGCAGGACATCTTGGAGCATGAGAGAGAGTTTATCAAGGAACTGCAGACAGTACTGGGCTGCTACCTGCGCCCTCTACAGGCCAGCGACAAGTAAGAGGACAATTCTGACGTTGCCATGGCACCAGGGAGCCTTTGATATCAAAGCCGATTGACATTTTGGGGAACTGGGCCGGTCAATAAAATAACCCATGCGCATAATGACTCTTCTGTCGGCTCTCTCTGCAGGCTGTCTAGTGCGGACTGCTCCAGTCTGAATGGGAATTTGGAGGACATCCTCTCGTTCCAGCAGGGACTGTGTCTTGCCTTAGAGGAGTGCTCCAAGTAAGAGCTGCATTTCAGGGTCGTTGTTTCTGTTTTCATATACTCAAATGACTACTCGATTCTCTTTTTTTCTGTGGTAGTCTTATCCTTTGATGTTACAGCTCCGTCTGGTGGTGGCTTTGTGTCACATGTCCACATCTATGCTACACCATTTTAAATGAAATGATGAAATGTATGTTTTGTCCCCCGCTCAACAAAGAAATGTCGGCCTTGAAAAGTTTGACATCTGACTTAAGGAAGCATATTTGCTGCCTCTCTATCAAGCCTAATCGCTAACCTGATTTTACCAAGTGCAACATGTCCCTGGGTCAGCAACTTTGTTGACCCTGGAACAACATTGTGATTAACCAATCAGATCAGAGTTTTTATCAATTATCAAATGATCAAAACCCCTATGACTGGTTTTGTGGTCCAGGGAAACATTTGATTACTTTTAGCAAATGTTTTCAACTGTTAATCATTTCTGAACATCTAAACCAGACATGATTAACTTGGATATCAATTTCTTTTGCAGTTGAATTATGTAAGAATTTTATGTGTAACTAGCTACGGCCCAATGTTGGTTATTTGGCATAAAATATATATTAAATATGTATCCGTGCTGTTTTTTTTGCCTTGCAGGATGTCAGAGGGCCAGCAGCGGATTGGCGGCTGTTATCTGAACCTGTTGTGTCAGATCAGAACACTGTACTTGTCCTACTGCTCCAGCCATCCTTCTGCAGTCTGTGTGCTGACTGATCACAGGTTTGTCATCAACGTGTTCTTGACTTTTGTGAATCTTCTAGAACACACATTAAGATATTTTTCATTAAACTAATCATGGAAAACTCATTCCACAAAAGTACAAATAATACACTGTAAAAGCGATCCAAATTAAACAAGCTGTGTACCTCAGGTCTTATGAAGACCCCACGTATCACTAACATATAAATATCGATCAATGAATACCTAATAGAGAGCATGAAATATAGTAAACATGTCATGCAAGTACTATTAACGTTTCATTTAAAGGAGCATGGCACCTTTTCTTAAAAAGAGGCAAATTTTACAGTCAGTCTGTGTGAATTGAATGAGGACAGGAGCATAGTTCAGCTTCACTGGAGATGCACAACAAACTTTAAACTCATGATTTTAATCATTAATGACCACCCAAGTCATTGTCTCTGTGTGCTGGGTGTAAAATGAGTGTTACCTTATAGTGTTGTCATGATACTGGAATTTCTTTCTTCGATACAATACCTAGAGAAATATCGATATTCTATACTTTTTTTGGAAACACAGAAAAAAACTGCTACAGTGTGATGGGGGTCTTTTTTTTTTTTTTTTTTTTTTTTTTTTTTTTTGTTTGAATATAAACAAGTTTTTTTTTTATTAAC
>JAUMHP010000016.1:3692388-3718200 GCA_032361065.1 Enteromius trimaculatus
ATTGCCTGTACGACCCTGTTTTCTAATAAACTGCAGATGGATCTTAATCTGTCCGACTCCGAGTCTCAAGCGTCACAACTAGTTGCTTGTTAGCATGCATATTAATGGAATATTAGCCATTCATTAATTAAGCACTTATTAATGCCTTATTCTTTTTTCTGCATCCCTAATCCTACTCAATACCTAAACTTAACAACAACCTCACTAACTATTGATAAGCAGCAAATATTAGACTTTTCTGCATAGATATACAGGTTAAGTTGGAGCTAAACTTAGCAGGCTTGATTGCCTCAAACATATAATTTTACATTGCACTGCCTAATACTTGCTTAAAATCAATTCTAGGTTGTTTATTTTGTGTTCAATTAAAATCGTCTACACCTCTGGCTTCTCCCTACACATTCTCTCGTGTCTCAGACTCTTCATTTAATGTATTAAATCTTTAAACACGCTCTCTTAACCTTCTCTTAACCTCTTTAAATGATTAAAGTTCATCTGCCTTTCCCTCGTTTCCTTTTCTCCCTGTCTTTACATTGATTTCTTACATTCCTCCCCACACCTCTCTCACCCCCACTGCTTCACCATCATCAATGAAATCATACATACTTCACTCTTCCCTCGTTTCATCTCTCTATTCCACCTCCTGAGCTTTTAATGTCAGAGATGTATTCATCTTGACACAAACTGTTGCCTGGCATGATAAATATTTTATTAGCCGTCTCTTTTTCAAAGGTGAAATATGAAGAGGAAGGGATGGTAAAGATTTTTCCTATTTTTTTCTTGGCTCCCTTGTTTTAGACTCTCCCTATAGAGGGCGCTAAAGCCCCCATGCTCATGCTAATTAGCTATTGCCCCCTGTAAAAGATAAATGCTTCAATGGCGTCTTTAATAGTCACTTGTTTTATTGGAGAGACATACTGATTCTAACAAAATGACTGTAATTAGAAACAGACAGTCATTATATTCATAGCAATGTTCTTTCTGTTATGGTATAAAACTGGCACATTATCATCGAGGCCTCTTGTAATGATACACCAGACAGGTTAATGTCCTAACAATGGTGAAGGATAATGATAATGTGGCTCTGGGTGAGAACAGAATCAATAGACAGAGCATTAAATCAGTGTGAGAGCTCTACTATAACCCACTGGACCTGTGGGTGGACAGACATTCACTGTATATTTAGCCATAAGTGATGAGTGTATTTCCTGTTTGGTAATACTCAGTTGGCCTCATGGGTCATATGTGTGTGTGCTTTCTGACACTCCTTGGCAGAGCTGTTTGGGTCATGACTGTGGTTCATGCACAAATGGGTCAGAATGGGATACTCACTGGGTCTGAGTTCATGGGCTATATTCTGTTCAGCCGAAAGCAGCAAAAACAGAGGATGAGTCTTCATTAAAGGGATAGTTCACCTAAAAATTCTGTCATTAATTACTCCCCATCATGGTGTTCCAGACCCATAAGACCTTTATTAATCTATTTTATTATGATGCAGCCACTGATGTCACATGGACTATTTTAATGATGTCCTTAGGATCTTTCTGGGCCTTGAAGGTGTCAGTTGTGTTGCTGTCTATGGGTCAAAACTATGTGTTCTGAAGGTGAAAAAAGGTCTTAAGGGGTTTGTAACAACATGAGGGTGAGCAATTAATGACAGATTTTCCATTTTCTGGGTGAACTGTCCTTTTAAGCTGACCATAAAGCTGTTATTTATACTATTATTTGTTTTTGTTTTGTTTAACCATTTTTTGGGGTACTCCGTAACATGCATAATAAAAACATTAATGCTACTTTAATAGCACCTAATAGACTACGCCCCAAATTATTAAACTTTAAGACAAATTTAAGTTTAATAATTTTGGGCGTACTCTATTAGGTGTAATGTTTTTATTATGCATGTTAATAAAAATTGACTGTAAAGGCTGTTACTTTGTAACCAAAAAAAAAAAAAAGCTTTCCTTTTGAACTTTCTATTCATCAAAGGATCCTAAAAAAGTGTCATGGCTTCCACAACCGTTTTCAACATTAAAAATGATAAGATTAGCTTTTCTTTTTTGTGATTAGAGCTTTTCATCCTCCAAACCCATCCTTGTGTCTTCTTGATCTTATAGCAGAAAGCACACTCTGATCCCGTGGGGTTCATGTGTTTTTCCGAGGCATCAAAGTGTAATGGTGCATATTGGAAATTTGGATCTGTCAAATTTCCTCACTTATTTACACCACCAACATCAATACTATATTGTTTTGCCTGTTTCTTAGAAGGACTTTTTTTCTCTCAACTGCTTTTTTCTCAACTTTTCTTATTATATGTTGCCTTTTATTTGCTTTTACATGATGAAAAGTTTGGTTCCGAATCACAAAGGAATAAAGCAGATAAGAGAGGGGAGGGAAAAAATGTACAATATAAAAAGGATGAGACTTCGCTTTTGAATCGCAAATCCAATTATCCAGCGGGCGAGGCCTGAGGTGACCTATCTGGCGCGGTGTACTCGTCCTTGTTTTTTAAACTTAAGGTTTCATTTCATTTTTCATCAAGGCCGCAGAGTCTGCAGATTTTATCCGAATTTCTGAAGCGAGGCGTCTTCACTGCTTTTGTCCAAAAGACACTTTGCTGAAAGATGTTGATTTGATCTCGAGTCTACCATTGTAAATAGCAGACACCCTGATAAACCTGACTCCAAAATATGAGCATTTGCTATTAGAATTAAACGTGACAATTAAAAATGGACTGTAATTGCCGGTAGCCATAACCTTTATATCAATATATATAGTGTTATTGCATCAATACTTAAGATCCTTCTGTCAACATTTGTTAATTAATTTATTTGAAAAGTACGAACTGACCTAACCAGTGTAAAATATGTCTATTTATTTCCCCTCACAAGTCTATTTCATGCCTACCTGCCTCCAGCGCTTCAGCTCTCTCTGTGGATCTTGTTTGATGATATGCCCAAGAGAAGACATGCAAAGAAGGAAGAACATCTCTCATCTTATCAACCCTTTTCTTTCTGCTTCACTCCTCCTCATCTCCTTTCTTCCTCTACCCTGTTGCTATTCCCGTCCCCTCTATTTGGGTCACTGCACTCATCCACGAGGGTGGGAGACAGATGGGAATTTCCCTCCACTTCTGCCTTCCGTTTTCCCCAGGTCCTCCTCTCCTTTGTGTCTCTTCCTGTGCCTCCAGAGGAGACGCTGTAGATTTATCTCTGTTGAACATCACAGCCTAGATTACAAGGCCTGTTCACTGGACATTTTAGGGCTGCGGATGTGCTAGTGGTTTTCCATCGATGTGCTGGTACCCTAATGGTTAATGATCTGAGCTGCTACTTGGTTGCTGGTTCAGTCTCATGTAAGATGACCCAGAAACTCAATAGTTCCTGTTAGATCACAGTCCCGCTCTATCAACATTGTGCCCTTGAGCAAGGCACTTAACCACAGGTGCTCCAATGAGACCGTCTGTGAAATTAGTCTAGAGTGAGTCTCATTGGATGAAAGCCATCTGCTAAATGACAAGTAAAAACACCAAGTAGTATTTTTTAGGGGTTAGGATGTGAAATCATATTTGAATGTGATATCTGGATGTGGAAAATTGCTCCTGCTAAGTAATAAAAAGGGCCATCAGATCTTTCTATCAATATTTTTTTATATCAACATTCTTCAAAATTACCATGAATTATGATTTTTACATTTGAACAATATTAATATAAATAAATATGTACCAAATAGCCATATCAATTAATGTCCATATTTATAGATCCTTCTATCAATATTTATTTAAAATGTACCATGATATTACCGTTTTATATCTATATTATAATATTGCATCAGATATAATGTCAGTATAAATAAATATCCTTTGAATAGCTATATAGAATTAGTATCAATATCCATAGATCCTTTTTAAACTTAATTTTAAAAAGTAACATGGTTTTTCCATTGCATAACTGTATATTGTGATATTGCATTGATGCTTCAGATCCTTCCATCAATATTTTAAAGTATAATGCTAAGCCATCATATATTTATACAGTACATTTTTCTTTGTGTGTAATATATGATTATCATTATATATCTCTATATATTATGATATTGCATCCAATTTTAAAGCGTAATTTATATATCTTAAAGAGACAGTACACCTAAAAATAAAACATCACTCTAGAACTTGTATGAATTTATTACTTTTGTGTAACACAATCAGTGAGATGTTACCACATTAAACTCTTGGTTACCTGACCAAGTAATAGTGTACCATAATATTACCATGATGTTCTTTTAGACTCTTTGGAGTTTCATATATATATGTTAGATTCATTGAACACCATGTTGGGGTTACATAAGGCCTTTTTTGTTGTTGTTGTTGTTGTAAAAAATGACATCTCTTAACATTACCACTCCGTCTGCGACAGGTAAACAGGTCCATTCAGCTGGTCTGAAGGACGCGGCAGCGGTCAGAATGATGACATCATTTACCTCCTCCGTACAGTATCATATGGCGTGGTAATGTAGGTGCACAGAGGCATGGTGTGCATTTAAGAGCAGACCCAGGCACATTACCCTCCCCCCCAAAGTCTGGGCTGAAAAACAGCGGTGGACTGTGGGTTTGTGAGGCAGGAGTCTCTGAGGGAACAGTTTGGGAGTGTGTGTGTGTGTGTTGGGAGGTCAAGGACGGTCTCATATGCCCTGCCTCTGGCTGCTCTGGTGTGTACCCTTGTGGCGTTTATTTAAAGAGCTCATCAGCCTCTGTGCACACACACAAACTCTATACCCAGAGTGTCCTGCCTCCCAGTCTGCCGGATTAATTAATCTCTTTTCCCCTCCTGATCCAGGAGAGCTGTTGGAAAGGGCCTTGCCTCTTGCTGGTGGGCATCAGATGCCAGCGCTGAACTATTCATCACTACGACTTTTGGGAGAGAGAGAGAGGGAGGGAGATGAATGGATAGAACAAGAAAAAAAGAAGAAACATGAGTAGGGAGGAGAGGGTGGAGGGGTGAAGGAGGCTCTCTCCCAGCTGGCTGGGGCTATGATTAAAAGTAGGGATGTTTCTATTGTGTAGCTGACAGAAGTGCTCATAATAATGTATGTATTGCTGAGGTGAGCACTCGGGGACGATGAAAAGGACGTAATGAGGGACGTTGGGGCGTTCTGTCGAGAGGAATTCCAGGGGATTTGAGGCATACAGGGGACAAACCAACCTAGACTCGCTGGAAAAGCGTACCTGCTTTTTTACAAGACTCAAAAATCAAACTCATGCATACAGTCCACTGCAGTTTATAGCTGAAAATAACATACCAACAACTATTATACTTTTCAATTATGTATATATTCTGTTGTGTTATGAGCTCAAAATGCTTTTAGTGCATGATTTGTGAAAGAAATTTTACAAATGTTCAAGAAGTTTACATTACATAGATAGCTCCATAAATATGGCTTTTCTGATATAGTAAACTTGCTCTGTAGCTCACCTGGTAAAGACACACAGAAGCAAGCGCTACTTACCAGACATCTGATTTATGGTTATCTCACTGTAATCTTTTTTTTTTTAAATAAAAGAAATAGTACTGGTAGCTTATTACACAGGACATTATATTTTCACTTTACGAAAAATGTTGTTAACTTTAAAACTTATAAAATATAAATATATATTTTAATATAAAATACTAGTGACAATTTTTTTTTATATCCTTAAAAATTCTTCACATTATACAGTACTATTGTGTTTTGGATAATTGTGTAGTGTGTTTTAGATAAAACTGAAAATGTGAAAACTCTATTTCTCTTTTTAACGTGTCACAAAACTCAAGAAGTAATGCAAGTGTTATTTAGCAGCTTTGATGACGCATGCAGCTTTGAGTTTTGTGTTGAGAGGAGTTCCATTCAGACCAAAAATGTAAATTCTATATTTAAAAGAGTAGCACCACAACTGAACCAATAACAGCAATAACAGACACAATATTATTGGAAACATTTCCAGAATGAACAGAATCCACCTGACTTTCTTGAGCATATAAAGGAACAGACAACTGCATCATGGATGTATAGTTAACATTGTAGTTATTGTTCTTGGGTTAAGTGTACCCTAAAGTCAGATGGATTCTGTCAATTTTTTTTAGCTGGAAAGATTTGGGGGAAAAATCCAACATCCAATCATTCCTTTAGATTTGTAATGATTATTTAAAACATTATAATGGTTCTTATAGTTTTCATCCCTGGAGTGAACAGGCCTGTCGGAAGATTTATAACCTCCGTCAGCATGTGCTTCGCAACACCACATATATTTTTTCTTTCAAAGGCGACATTTTCTCTTAAGAAGGATTGGTCTGTGAACAAAGGTAGGGGAAATAAGGTAAAATGGGAATTAGGAGACCCGAAATGTAGTGCGTGTCTAAGAGAATAGGATGATGCAAATGAACAGACATAAGAAGAAAGGAATGAAAAGCAATCGTAAGAGAGGGAGAGGGAGGAGCACGGCATTCGCGTCAGCCTTTGATCAGAGCTGCACCTGATGCGGCGGAGGCTCCGGGGTGCTTCTGTGTGAAGCACATCAAGGACAGAGCTAACAAACTAGAGAGAAAAACAAACCAACTAACAGAGAGGTCCGTCGTCGAGCAGACACCGCAGCGGTGGGTGGCACGCCTCTCTTATCTCTTTCCCTCGCACAAACACACTTGCAGTGACAGCGAAAGCAGAAGATCGGCTCTGAACAGCTTTGCGTTCAGTTTAAAGGGGAAATGTTTACATTTAGAGCTTTTCCTAGTGTTTTCCCCAGGCCCAGCTGCTGGTATCACCACTGAAAGACCTGCAGATGTTCACTAGATGAACTACTTTAGACACTTTTATGCTGATTTTGGAACAAATCATTAAGCAATTGAAGTCATTTCGGTGAATTAGTTGAACAGCTTCATAAAACTGATCGAGTCATTTAAGAAATCAGGCTGAATGGTTCTCAAGTTAACTCTCTTCTGGTCATGTTTTCATTGCATGCATGTTTAAAATTCCGGACCATTTCACACTATTAAGCTTGTTAGCGTGCCTGTTATTAAGACATTGGCTGTTGACTGTACTTGTAAAGCACGTTTTCTGCATGACCATATTCTACATCCCTAATCCAACCCAATACTTAAACTCCAAAATGAAAATTTGAATAATGTTATGAAGCTACAGGAAAAGAAAACAAAAATGTTAAAAATTGGGCTTTTTTTTGTTATAGTTGTGTTGCTTCATATTTATGTGGAAACGATACGAACGAACGATAATACATTTTTACAGAAATATCAAAAGAGCCGCATTTTTTTTGAAAACCAAATTTTCCCAATTTGCCACTTTTGATCAATTTAATTCATCCTTGCTGAAGAAAAATGTCAGGCACCACTTAATGACAGAAATTAGTCACTTTCTGTCATTATCCGCTAGACCAGCACTAAACAGGCTCGAACCCACCTACACCTTTCTTAACCAGCCACACAATTCACAGCCAGTGGGTATAGCAGTTTTTTTTCTAAACAGGGATATCCATTCTCACAAAGCAGGTAGCCTTTGACATTTTTGGGAGTTACAGAAATGAGATTCTCCCCTCAGCGTCAGACATGATGAAGGGGAAAGAAGTGCAAACTCTTCCGCAGCGTCATCTGTAAATAGTCGAGACTCACAGGGAGAACATGGCATTTATTTACCGCATTTCCGCCAAGAGGTGAAAATTGTGCTTTGCTTCCACAGGCCCAAACCCTGAAAATGCACCACGTTGTTTTGCTGAAGGGATTGTGGAGGAATGACCTTTAGAAAAGACAAACGACACACAGCTGACTGAATCTGTAGGACTAGACATGCTGATTACAAGGATGCAAATACAGAAGGAAATTGCAGCTGATGTGATGATTGAGGCCAAGGAGGTCTAACACTGTTCCCCCATCTATGCTAAAACGCTTCACCGTTAAGAATCTTGCTCTTTAACTTACCTGATCTCATGGCTTAAGGGGTGCACTTTTTAGCAAAAACCTGAAAAACGTACCACTGCAGGTTCCAAAAGAAATAAACATTAGAGGCAGTAAAACTCTGACACCTTTAATTCCTTTTCACACACATTTACAGAGTTTAGATTAATAAAGTGTCATTTTGGCACAATTACTTAAAGATTATTATGCTATGACTTCAAAACAATATTAATATTCTGGGAGATTTGAAAACTGATGCTTTTAAACATTAGCATCACACATACGCAGCTTCATATCTTTGGGATTTCTATACTTTAGGTTTGTCCGGTAGCTCACAGAGTACAGAGATGTACTTGAGAGGCGAGGAGCTCTGGTTTGAATCCTGTGTAACTACGGTTCGACAAAACATTTCCAATTTGCGTAAAAGGAGGTTGATATGACACAGTTGAATCAACAAATGCTTTTTTATATCAGTTTTTCATTTGTTAACGCTATCAGTGTGTAGGGCATATTTTCAACATGATAGAGCATTAACTTTATAATTTACCTATATCAACATAATAAAAACGGACCAGGGTTCACGTATTGAACCTGTGTTTTAGCACAACTCAGTGGACATTTCTCTTTGCAACTGCGGTGAAAAATGCAGTAAGGCGTGTAAAAATAGTGTTGCACAAAAAGTGCACAGAGGTACACATTTTTATGAGACCAGGTTGTCTTTAACAGTGAGTTATTACAGATCCTGATAGTCACAGCCCCCAGCCTTTTCCAGCGTCGCTATCTAGCCAAAAAAGACAAGGTTTGATCCCGGCTCTGCCACTGAGCTCCTCTAAAGTTAATTGAAGTAGAAAAAAGTGTGCCTTTTGATCTAGTGCCACACCTACGAAGAGTCTGTGTGCTTCTCCTTTAGGGCTGTCAAAGGCGCATTTACTGATACGGATCTCACCTGTCTGGACACCAATGCTGTTACACTGAGCAGAACTAACGCCTGGCCTGGCTGATGGTTGGACTCCCGCTGCGCTGGGTGAGCGAGCGGTGAATCAGAGCTGATATAGCAACACTGATCCATAGATCTCAGCACAGTATCCTGAGACAAAATGAGGCACAAGCTGCTCTGGATATCTAACCTTTACCGTAAGGCAGTTTTAGAGTTTGCTGAAGCGATCATATTTCAGTTGATCTATCTGCAGTTTAGAGATTAATGGATGCCTCGGAAAGAAATCTGATTAGATCGCGGAAAGCGGTGGGAATTGATTGCCACATGTGTTTGCGGTGTCTCTTGAAGCCGTGCCAAAGCCTGAGCTGCGGGGGTGATAGCTGCACACACAGCAGAGGAAGTTTCCAAACCAGTCATTTAGACTATTGTGTTGCTTTTCCAGTTGCTCGTGACTGCGGGGGGGCCCCTCACGGCGCTCAATCACCATCACGGAAACAGCGTATTAGCCGCTCGAATGTTGATTATTGATTCATGTGCACAGCCAACCAAAAACAAGACACATGCTGACTGACATGACGGAGTGGTGATGTAAAGACGCCTCAGGAGCCTTTGCCAGTCCAACTGCTTTACTTTGATGTGAAGGACAGTTTTTAGCTTGGAGCTGCAGTCTGGAGTAATAGAATCAGTTCCCCCTCATTTATGTCACTCATTGTTTGGTGAAAATCTTCAAAATCAACACCTGCTGTGGCTCACTGGATTTACACTTTCTAAGTGACAGAAACTGAACACATGCAATATTTTGTATGTTTTTTTTTTCATAAATAGAAAAAGGGAAGTAATAAACATCCTTTGAGATTATGATGAAAAAGTATAGAAACCTAAAATTGTTGCAGTTTGAAAGGGGCAATAAACTCCATAGCTAATCAAATTTAAAATAAATATTTGTTCATGTTGTGCATTTTAACAATTCTAAATTTGTTGCGTACACTTATTTTTGTACTTTATTTCTTTTTCCTCGATTTTAATATCTATCTTTTATATACTGTTGATTACAATGATTTTTAAATGTATCTTAAATTCACATAATATTTTTTCATTTCTTTTATCTTTTTACAAAATGTTTATCTTTTATTATTTTATCATTTGTATTAAAAAATATAAAAAAATAGGAATTATCCTTGTATAACTTTTAGAATGCTTCCTTTTTGATGTTTTAATTTTTATATATTTAATTTTTTTTTTTTCATTATTGTATTGCTTTAACTTCTTTTTTTTCTTCCCTTGAAGCACCAACTGGTGCTCTTCGGAGACATCATTAGTGATTTTCTTTTTCTTCGTGAAAAAGCCTTAATATATTCTTAGTATCAAGAGTTTATTTGTAAAAACAGTTATTTTCAAAAATCATGTTTTTTTTATTATGCTATCCTATCGTGTTTTTATAACTTTATTGTGTTAGTTAGCTAGTATTCTTTTGTAACTTTGTACCTAATCAAAATAACATTCTCTGCTCTGGAAGTCTCTGGCAGCACAAAAACTCTTAGAAGATGGAGCTTGCGAGATGGAGCTTGCGAGATTATGAAATTTGGCATATTTAACTCAAACTCTCTAGCACCACCAATAGGCCAAATTGACGCTGCGCTTTCTGCTAATAACCTTTGAACTGTAAGGTGTAGAAAATTTTTCTACAAATGCATACAAAAAATAAAAATTTCTACAGGTCAAGATTTTTCACAATTTTGAATTTTGCGGTTTGTCTGATTTTAACCAGAATTGGTTCAGATCATGTCCTGACAATGCTGACAAAAAGTTTAAAAAATAAAAAGAAGTCAAGAGATTTCAGACAAAGCAAACTGGTCAAATGATATAAAAAAATGACATAATTCTGCTTATAACTTCGAACCAGTTTGCACCCTGGTATAAATGCATTACGTCAACATATGTGAGCAATCCACTGGGCTAAGATGTGTAGTATGTCACTGTTTACTTGACATGAAGCAGTCTGAACAAACACTCCCTAATTGAATTCTCAAGAGTGTATTATACCACAGCAAACACCTTTAATATTAAGATTATAGGGATAAAAGTTCAATTTACTGTCCATCAGAAAAGCTGTTAGTCAGTTGACGGTATTAAAATGCATCCCTGTGTAAAGAGTTCAGACCGAGAGACTCATCTGAGGGCGTCTGGTACTTCTTTTAACACATTTAAAGTACAGATGACCCCAAAGTGTCTCTCCCAGTCTCTGTGCACCGCTCACTCTCTTCCCTTTCCTCCCACCATCTATCACTTCCTTGCTCGTGCTCACATCTGGAACAAGAACTTCAAACAACATCTCTATCCCCTCGCTGCTGCACTTTAAAATTCACCCCCTCGCTCGTCTATCCGCTTTAAAACCTCACTTCAAAAAGGAACGAATTTTTCCTCTTCATTATCAGTGAAGTATACTTATTAGGGTTCGTTATTAATATGCATTCGGCGGCTAATATTTGTGTAAGTTTCTGAATCAGACTGTGTAGGAATTGAGCAGGGAGGATAATTGGGCAGAAGGAGCAGGAAGAAGGCTGGGAAAGAGTATGGGAGTTACTGTTTATTTGGAGGCGCAGGTCATCCGCGGAGAGACGTTTCAGCGTGTTTGGAGGGGAATCTTGATGATGAGCGGATGCCTGTTTCAGCTTGTCTGTTATTGCTTCCTCTTTCACTCATGTGTCCTCCTTTGAGTTTTACTCTATTAAACACGTGGAATGCTGTGTGCTCCTGATAACAGAGAGGTTTGTGGTTTTGTGTGGGAGTGTAGTCCATTAACAGTGACCCTCGTGTGTTGTTAAACTGAGAGCTGTGTGTTTGTAACTCCAGGGTCTTGAGGAGCTTTAGCTGCAAGGTCTCATCACAGTAGTGACTTGCGCAAGAACGTGTTTCATGTGTCTGGTTTGCTGCCATCACTTGACTTCAGCAGGCTTTGATAGGAGCTTCAAAGATCAGGCTGTGAGTGTCTCTCTCCACATGAACTGGCACGTTCTCTGAGCGCTTCATTTACCTGCTCTCCTCTCTTCCTCCAGATCACATACATATTTCCCCACCCGCCTACGTATGTCCCATCACCTCTCGCTTAAACATTAACTTGTCATTTTCCACACTTGTCATTCTATCTATCTATCTATCTATCTATCTATCTATCTATCTATCTATCTATCTATCTATCTATCTATCTATCTATCTATCTCAGCGACTCACAGTCAAATTCTGAGATTTAGAAATCAGTGCAGTCCATGCCGAGACTTAAATTGTGGCGCCAGGTTGTTGTATGCAGCAAATATTTGTGTGTGGACCTTTGGGATTATCCATCTGCTGTTAAAGAGCTTAGCAGCTGCAGTCCAGCATAGAGGTTGTGGTTTTTTACCCTCTGGATTCAGGACTCAACTTTGCCCCCTCTAAAGTCGCAGAACAGGAAATCAATGTGATCCATTCAAAAAAAGAAGTCACTGTGGTCACTCTGTCCGTGTTCCTGGCGCCAAACTCTGCATCCACTTTTATAAACATTGATGACTTATGATCAGAATGGACTTATGAGTTAGAAAAGAAGTTGATATCATATGCATGTGCACATGCTACATTATATGGCCCACTTAGATCTAGGAGCAAACAGAGCAGAGCAGTTCCTGTTCTTTGGTTAGTCATCTGTGTCTTCCCAGAAGTCCATTTGTCAATGAGTGAGAGAGGTCTCTCAGGCAACGGAGATGGGTGAGGAGTGGAGAGAGAGGCAGAGGAGAGTGAGTGTGTTGGTAACCCAATGCCGTCCAGTCCGTGGCCGGAGCGATACTATCAGGACCTTACCAGAAATCCTTCTCCTCCCTTACGGGAAATATTATCCTCCTCTTACCACTCCTCCATTGCACTTTTACAGCTTCCCGCACACTACTTCATCACCCCCTGGCATCCAGACCCTGACCACCCATTTGAAACCTCTTCGCAGGTGTGGTGCTCGAGTTACGTGGGCACTCTGAGTTATCGCACGCTCCCTCATCCTTCGTATGGCAAACAAACTCAGCCCTAATCAATGGAGCCGTTCTGAATGCACATAACTTACGGCTGATGTATGAAGCGCGCCTCGTGTCTGGCAGATAGGGACTTTATTAGCGTTGATGTGTCCAGGCTCCGTGGTGGTCTGGTGGGGGAGGGGCCAGGTGGCACTGCTTTCCCCCCCATCACTCTCCCCGGCGGCTAGAGGTGACACTCCATCAGAGAAATTGATTGGGCTTGTTGCATGGCTAATTTATTGATGATCTGCGCCTGGCGGGGATAATGAGTGTATGGGCCTCTGATGGATGTCCGAGCGACGCTTCAGAGCAGCTTGAATTACCGCAGCGGCCCTGCATATGTCAGAACACGCAACTGGTTTAGAGCGAGCACTCGCTGGATTGATGTATTGATTAAAGTCTAATCTAAATTAATACTCTTCTATAAATGTTCACCTTTCAAACTGACTGCTTTGATAGCTGTAGGGCCTGCAGAAAGTGGAGCAGGAGCAGTGCAGTTCTGCTTCATCTCTGAAAAAAAACAGGTAGTAACGGAATGATTGGGGTTCTATCTATCTATCTATCTATCTATCTATCTATCTATCTATCTATCTATCTATCTATCTATCTATCTATCTATCTGTCTGTCTGTCTATCTGTCTGTCTGTCTGTCTGTCTGTCTGTCTGTTCAATTTATACACAAAATTTTGTAGAAATGTTATTTTAACCTAGATTTTTTCAAAAGTAATATAGAATAATGAACTGAATAAGATAATAATTAAAAATTCTGCAATACTGCATTTGATTAATAGTCAAACAACATTTGTAACACTGCCCTTATTGTAAATGTTTTTTTGTGTCACTTTTGCGATCAAAAATTTTTTTTTTTTCATTTCTCTAAAGTGCACAAAAGGAAGAAAAATGATGTCCTTGAAAGTAAGGAAGTCCATTATTGTAAAGGGTCATGAGGTGCAGGTCAAGTGGTCAGTGGCTTGATGGGGATGTGTCTCGGACCTTGAAAACACCTTGTGCTTGATATTGGTTTGATCTTGGAGAAGCACAATACTGCCTTTTTTTCAGTGCTACCTTCACATGCCCTTCAATACACAGAACAAACTACCATAACGAAAATAACACATTTATTGAAGGTAAGCAAGCTTATGAAGCATATGAAGCTTTTACAGTTACTGAGTTTGCAGCATGTTTGTTTGATTTGTGTATTATCAAATGTCTTCTAGTGACTATTGTTTAAGACACTTTCCAGTTTACAAATCATATACAGTGACTTAAATGTAATATCATACATATTTATGAGTTTTTTAATTACTTTGCACTCATGCCTCCTGCAATGTCATAACTCACCCTGCCCTTGTTGATGCATACTCCTTACACTATGACTGAATGGTTTTGGCTTGTGTTCATGTATCTGTTGGATCATAAATATAGCACCATCAGAGCTCCTTGGTTACACATCCATTGGCATTAATGATAAATCACCTGAGTGGTTGGAAATCAGATACCTGTGAAACATCCTAGAGCAGAGTAACTCTTATCTAAACTCTTAACCATGATTGAAGAGGTACTTAGTTTGTGAGCTGAAAGGATATATCATTTTCCTCTTTACAACACAGAACAGACGTGATGTATATGTAAAATTTAAACACAGCTTCATCCTTTGTCAATGTCGTATATATTCGGCAGTATGGCTTTACCTTAAAAAGCAGGACACAAGCTACCCAGTCTTACAGCAATTCATACTTCATATTTTAGGAGGTGACTGATACCTCACTCATACAAATTCATACGATTTTTGCTAAAATGTTAGTAGTTTACGTAATTTACGAGTTGCCAATTCGTAAGAATTTGTACGAATGACCTACACCTAACCCCGTCCGTAAACCTACCCGTCACTGGGGTTTAGACAAATCGTACAAATTAGCATAAATTTGCCACCTCGTACAGCTACGATGTGATATTTAACGGAACAAACTGGCTTTTGACTATTGAAAACAATAGCTTTGACCATCTGAAATTAAAGGCTTATAACAAAATAGCTCAAACAAAGAATCAAATCATTTAAGATTCTACAGGGAATTTGCACAGAATCACCGTTTTACGGTGGTCTGCGATTCACTGAACGAGCCGTATAACATCAACTCTGCGCTGGATATTAAAATCCAGATTACAGTGTAAACACTATTAATAAGCACAGTAACAAGATCGGCAGTTTAAGACATTAACTTGCAAGCACAAAACACAAGATACTTCTCTTTTCAATTATAAATATGGCTTTATTGGATAAACCTAAGACACATAAACTACACTAACACATTGCTGGTTGCTGATTGGCTGGAAGTCAGTTGTCGTGGAAGTCTTGGGATGATTGGGCGGTGGCTGAAGGAGAAGCGAGTCGGGGTCAGTTTGAAGTTTGACGCGGTGAAGTCAGAGACTTGGAGACACGGCAGGCAAAACTTAACTTACACAAACTCTCACAGAAAGGAAAGAAAGTAAAAAAATCAAGTAATGAGACTAGATGGGTTTTCTTCATATCGTGGCTAGGCAGCAGCAGGTGTGCAGGCTGGAGCAACTGAAACGGCTCTTACAGAACGCAAAAAGGTGGCAAAGAGCATAGTTTTAAAAACCGGGCTAAGAGCATACTAAGAGCTGAGCCCAAGAGCGTAATTTGAATAGCGACACATCTCAAAATCCTGTTTTAACCAATATAGTTTTAATCCTTGTCAGATGGCTTTCTCATCCAGTGGTGATTTTCTATCAGGCTACTGCTGACCAGTCTACTAAACACAACCACCATATTCACCATTGCTCTGTTTTTTTGTAAGACATTTATGCTCACCCCATTAGTGGACACCTGATACCAGACTTACCTGTGGACCCGAAGCCCAGATCAGACGCAGGAAACAAGAGCAGACCGAATTCAAGTGATCTGTATGACCCCTCTGCTCAAATACAGCATTGCATTAAGAGAGCTCTCCCACTGTTAAAGCCCACTATGGCTTTGTAAGTGATACAGCGGCTTTTGTCTGCCTTACACAAGGCTTTCAGAGAGATTGATGAAGTAGAGAGAAAAGAAGCAGAGCGCTCTTTTTCTTTCTTCATCTTTTGTTCTTGGTGGCTTGGGAGTAGACACCTCAAGACATTAGTAACACAGAACTGAAGGTTATAGTCTTTGTGTATGCAGGATTAAAAGGAAATTGTGTGACTGTATGCGTTTGATGGCTTGCGTTAAAGGGTACGAGGGCGACAGTCACATAGATCAGTTAGAGATGGAGACTTCATCTTGCAGTTTTGATTTTGAGATCTGTTAAGAACACTTAATTGAGGTCTGCGTCTCTAAACATAGACTCATAGTCTTGATGTGGGGCTAAACCTGTGGTCTCAGATAAGAGTGTAGTCTATTTATATCATACTGAAGATGACATTGTTGAACAATCTCACTTAATTTACTTGAACAATTAATTGCATTTAAAGAATATGGTTTTGTCACAAGGAAGCGAGGAGACGTTCGGATTCATTCGCAGATTGTTTCATTGAAAACACATAGTGAGACAAGCAGGGTCGATCAGTAGCAGGCGTGGGTCGGTAACAACAAACACAATCCAGAGAGCAACACAGTGGGTGGAGCCAACAATGAAACACCATGACAACAAACAAGGGGGGCGGAGACATGAGTGGGAACCATGACAACATATGAGATGGGCGGTGACAAGAGTACATTGGAAGGAGTCCATGAATGAAAACAGACACAAAACATACACACACAGTTTGCAGGGAGCAGGATTGCCATCAGCAGGCTGGCACATCCAGCTGATCATGACAGGTTTCTACAATTAACTGATTAACTGGTTGATTGCATTGTTAATTTTTTATTTTTTTTGCAAAAAAAAGCATTAAGCATTACAACCAGTCACATATTGTAAAGGTTTTCTATTTAGTTTTTAATTTAAATTAAATTTTATTGTATTTTAATTTAATTTAATTTAATTTAATTTAATTTAATTTAATTTAATTTAATTTAATTTAATTTAATTTAATTTTATTTTATTTTATTTTATTTAATTTTATTTAATTTTATTTTATTTTATTTTATTTTATTTTATTTTTAAATTTCATTTCATTTTGCATAGAAGAGAATGCTAAATGGAATCCATCCACAGTTGAATGTCAGTGATGGCACATATGCACTCAAACAGTCATTTAAAACTGTGTAAAATGAATGAAGGATTTTGTTGTAATGGGGGCGTTCTAAAATTGTCACGATGCTGGCTTTCTTTGTATAATTTATTCAAGATTTGAACAACACTTTTTTTGTTTTCATTCTACCAAGAGGGCCAATGAGAAATTGACCGTTTTTTCTTGTTTTACTGATGTTTAAACAGCAAATGAATTAAATAACCCAACAAATGTTAAATTATATGAATAAAAATTCACAATCACAGAAAATGTTATAGATATACATACACCATATATGTTTTTGGCCACAATCGTGAAAGCCTAGTATCCAGTGCTTCTTGAAAAAAAAACAAGCCTTGGAACCAGTTTTTGGTCTAAGTCTTGTTTTTGAGAGATCTGGTTTAGGACTGGGTTTGGATCTGTATCGTAACTCCAACTCTGATATATATAGACTGCCTTTAAGCTCACGTCTTTGCGATTTCTTTTTACATTTCGTCTGTTTGTTGATAAATACACACACTGTTGTCTGTCATATGATGAGTGTATAGGCATGAGTTATTTATGCTTGTTCTTCTGCAAACACCATGAGCTGGTGTGCTGTGATGAATGTGTTTGCATATGAATTGACGTGCGTGTGACATTCTGTATGTGTGTCTGCTGTTATTCTTTAACGCGCGAGACTGTCTCCCCGTGCGCCCTGTTTGGCATTCCGTGCATCTGAGAGCACGTTGATCACAAAAAAGAAGTGTGTGTGTGCGTCTGTTCGGCGGGTCTGTTCACAGTGAGCTGCAGACGTACCCGCTTCTGTCCCCAGCCCAAGCACACACAGCTCAGACGCTGCTGCATTACTGCTAACATCAGCACAGAGCACTAGACACTGTCTCCCTAAACACCACATTACTCACCATGCTGTGGTAAATCTCAGCAAAACACACCCCAGCATCATTCACTGACTGTGTATGTCTGCGCTGGCCGATTTCTAAGCCGCTTTGCTGTTGTTTGTCTCCAAATGGCATGCGACTTCTGCAGTATGCAGTATGTATATTGCGCACAGTATGTAAATATGTTCCTGTAGGCTGTTGAATACGCGGGTGACCTGCTGTATTTGGCAAAACTTGCAGAGCGCACAGCGTGAGATGCTGTATCCCACAATGCAATGCGCTCCACTTGACCTTCTATTTCCAGTGTGAAAAATGAACCCGAGGCAATATTAACTGAGATATTTAACCTCTGTATTGACTCATCATTTTATCAGACTGCCAAGAGATTTCATTTTTTACACAAAATGGGATTCAAATGTGAAATAAACGTTTGTAACTGAGATTAAGATGACTGGAATTGTATTCACTGTTGAGGTCATATAACAGCTATGTATCATGCTACTGTTTGAAATGTTTCTTTTTAGGTACTATATGCTGTTTCACTTACTTACTTGAAACAATTAGGTTAGTAAAACGTTTATATTAAAAGAAATGCATACTTGTATTTAGTTAAGATTCACTGATTAAAAGACAGTTTTGGTAACACTTTATTTTATGGTCTCTTACCTAGTTGCTTATTAGCATGCATATTACTAGAATATTAGCCATTTATTAGTAGTAATTAACGTATTAATTATTAATTATTCTACATCCCTAATACTACCCAATACCTAAACTTAACGAAAACTATTAACTATTAATAAGCAGCAAATTGGGAATTTATTGAGAGGAAAGTCATTGTTAAAAGTGAATAAATGTTCTCTTTTCAAAAGTCCTTTTCAAATAAATTCTGTTTTTTTTAAACTTCAAAAATACTTCAAATTCTTATGAACTTCCTATTCATCAAAAGACAGGTTCACTTATATTTTACACTTTTTTTTAACAATGATATTAATATGGGGTCTGAGGAAAAAGGGTCGTGTAACTTATGTTTTGCATCACAGGAATAAAATACATATGAAAATAAATTATTTTATGTTGTAATAATCTTTCACAATATTATGGGTTTACTGTATTTTCATCAAAGCAAAGTTGCTTGTAACATGCATTATATTAAACTAAGCTAGTTAAAGGGTTAGTTTACTCAAAAAATGAAAAAAAGAGAGATGACTCACTGATATTATCAGAAATATCTTAATTTGTGTTCTGAAGTTGAACGAAGGTCTTGTGGGTTTAAAACAACATGACGGTGAGTAATTAATGACAGAATTTTCACTTTCGGGTGAACTAACCCTTTAATAGTGAATATTGGTTTCTTTCTTTTATGTAAACTTGAAAAATGCCTTTGGAAAAATGGTCCAGTCAAATACTGAGTGAAAGGTCATCTTGTTATATCCCATGCAAACAACATTTTCGTGCTGTGCCCATGTTCATACTGTATACTACAGACATTGTGATATGCTGTTATGAGCATAACACTGAGAGTGCATTTCCGGGTTGTCTTTAAGTAGCACCTTGAGACTTTTAACTGCTCTGTGATGTAGTGCTAAGTGATTTCTATCTCATCTCAATCAGTGCGATCCATAAACTGCTCCAGCGTGTTGTGCTGATGTAATATCCTGTGCCCCTGAGAGCCGGACTCCCTGGGAGAGATGGATGGAGCTCTTCCCGTGTGAGGCTGTGAACAGTCTGCTCGGCAGCATGCTTGTATCACGGCTCTGCAGACTCCCCACCTCTCAATCACCTTCACACTGTCTGGATGACGAACCCAAGGCCCTTCTCTCCTCTCTTTCACTCATATTTCTTTTCTCTGTCATTCTTCTTCGCTCTCTGTAGCCTTCATTTTTCCTCTCCACATGCTCCCAAACCCCCTCAGCCGCCCGTCTCTGGTCTCCCTGCTAGTCTGGGTGGGTTCGCTAGCAATCCCTCACTGTCTGCGTGCTGATAAGGCTTCACTGAGAGCTTTCAGATGTCCCTGATTATGTCTCGTCGCTTTGTGCTCTGTTTTCTGGAGATCTCAGCATCTCTCTCACAGCATCCAGCACGGATGAATGAACGGCTTTTAAGGCTGTAAGGCTCTTGAAAAGCACCCTTGTTGTTTTAAAAGGACATCATGGTTTTCATCTAGAGGGGAAGCTTTAATTCCATCTTGCTTTTTTCCCTCACTGTTTATCGTCTTTCAGGGATTAGGATTGTGTGTGCATCTGTGAGGAAGAGATTCTGTGGATTATTGAGTGTCCTAGGCTTTTTCGTTTAAATTTTTTTGTCAATGACCTCTTTGCATCGGTAAAATTTGTGTCAATGAATAGGTTTGGTGCCTCAGTTCAGGGCTGTCTAAATATCTTCCTGGAAGGCCAATGTCCTGCAGAGTTCAGCTCTTACCTGCTCCAGCACACCTGCCAGATGTTTACGTATATAAGTTCACAATAAGAGCTTAGTAACTAACTCGCTTTGTACTTAGTTCAGCTGCGCCTATTGTTCTTAAAGGAACACTCCACTTATTTGAAAATAGGCTCATTCTTCAACTCCTCCAGAGTTAAGTTGTGTTTTACTGATCTCTGGGTCTGGCGATAGCACTTTTAGCTGTAGCTTAGCATAGATCATTGAATCTGATTAGACCAGAGGCATCTTGTTTAAAAAAAGACCAAACAGTTTCGATGTTTTATATTTAAAACCTCTTGTGACTCTTCTGTAGTTATATTGTGTACTAAGCCCGAAGGAAAATGAAAAGTTGCAGTTTCCTAGGCTGATATGACTAGGAACTATACAACTTTTTCATTTTCACTATACTATACCATACAGCTTTTTAACTCTGGAAGGATTTGAGAATGATCTTTTTTTTTTTTTTTTAAGTGGAGTGTTCCTTTAAGGTAGAACCTAGCTAGGAGTCATAAACATAAATATTTTTTGTGTCGTTGCCTAATATGACGTTTACGGTTTCCTTCAAATCTGAAAACGAATCGCTGTCTTGTTAGGGCTGATGTTTCAAACGTAACTTTCACAATAATTGAGGTCAGTAAGGTTTTGGAACTCTTGAAAGAAACCTCTTGCTCTCTAAAGCTGAATTTATTTCATTGGAAGTACAGTAATGTTGTGAAAAAGTACGTTTCAAAATGTTATAATATATAATAACTGTTTTCTGTTTTAATATTTTAACATGTAACTTCCTCCTGTGATGCAAAACTGTATTTTCAGCATCATTACTGCAGTCTCTTCAGTGTCACTTGATCTTTTAGAAATTATGCTAATTTAATGCTCTAAAAACGCATTTGTTCTTCTCATCAGTGTTTATGTCATATTTTTGTGGAAACCTTTTTTCAGGTTTCTTTGATGAATAGACAGTTCAAAGCAGTAGTGTATTTTTTTTTTAATCTAAATAATCACAAAAATATTCTATTTAAATTGTATTATATAGATAGTATATGTAGATATTTAATAATATATATTCTGGAGCTGCATCTAAGATAAGTCATATACAGAAGATGAACACTTAAACTGGAAATTCAGACATTAGCTTATTTTAATTGCCATTATGGATGTGAAGTTTAAACCAATTGCATGCTTTGAGAGCCACTAAGAAATCATTTATTATATAAAGTTCTCTTTCTTTAAATGTAAACAAGCATAAATATAAAAATCATTGTAAATGTCTAAATTACCGCAGTCTGTCACACAAAACACAATATCATTGATGTAATCAAATTGTCTACCATTTTGATCCAACCCTTATTTTCTGGTCTGTGGCTTTTGCCAGCATTTAATTTTTGCTTAGGAATATTTTTCAACAAACTTAATGGTGCAAAAAAAGTTGTCACTGGAGCATTACCATTTCAAAAGGTTCATTTTACCCTCTAAAGGCTGGAAATTAATACCTTATGTAGGTTATATATTAGTGAACATATCAGAACCTAAATGGTACATTATACCTTTTGAAAGGGTACAGCAATTTTATGAGAATTAGTGGACTCTGTCATCACTCTTCTATTCATCTCTTTGTTATATTTCAGAGGCTTTTGACATGGTCCTCCGTCTGGGTCGTAATTCCACTCTGACTCTGTTACGGGAGGAGTTTTCCGGTTTGGGAGCCGGAGCCAGTGGAGCCGTCACACAGTTATTCCTGGAAATGTCCCTCTACATCCTGGGCTCGGATGCTAACGTAAACGATATGGTCTCTAACTTCTTCTCCCGCCTTTTTCCTTTCACCTACCGGCGTCTGCTTGGAAATGGTGCGGTGACGGGCATCTCGGAAGAATGCCTCCGTGGGGCCTGGCGGGGAACCTCTGCGTTCGGGTCGTTTCCCAAGATGATGATGACCCGGCTGTCTCGCTCCCTCCTGGCCACTCGGGTGTTCCTGCAAGCGCTGAACCTGGGCATCGAGGTGGTCAACACCACGCAGCACCTGCGTGCAGGCAGGGACTGCGGCCGCTCGCTGCTGAAGCTCTGGTACTGCCCGCACTGTCAAGGCCTGCTGGAGGCCCGGCCGTGCCGCCCGCTGTGCGTCAGCACCATGGGGGCGTGTCTGGGGGGAGCGGCGGAGGTGCAGCTTCACTGGAGGGCATATGTGGAGGAACTGGGCTCACTCGCGGCTGCCATGAAGGGGGAGCAGGACATAGAGGCCGTGGTGCTCCGACTGCACGTCATCATCAGACAGGCTCTCAAACAAGCCGTGGCGACCAAAAGCAAAGTCAGCGCACAGGTGAGTGACGCTTGCTCTCAGAAACGGGGTGAGAATTTGAACGCTGTAGGCGATTCCAGCCGTTTTGCCAACTTCAGCCGTTTTTGCTAACACCCTCTTTCCGAAACCTCAACCTCCAAAGACATGTCAGCAAACCCAGTGTCAGCAAACCAGAACGAGTGAAACGATTCACAGGGAGAGAGTGCTACTGATTGGTTTTCTGATTGGCTGTTCACAGAGCCTAAGGCTATAAAAATCAAAAAAGCTATCAAGATTTTTCAGGACACCTCTTTCAGTATAGTTATATATAGTTATACATTTACATGTCTAAATATAGCCGAGCTCTTCATCTGTCTGTCTAACATGACACACTCCTATTCTACTTAAAGACTCTTTTAGGATTTTTAGTACTTTTATGGAAAAATATTTAAACATAAAATATATTTCTTAAATAAACAATTATTGCTAAAGTAGTTTACACACTTTTAAATGACTTTTCAGTCTTTTAAGAGGCGGTTTAAATGCAATTTAATTGTGGTCAAGCGATTAATCACATCCAAACTATACATGCATATATATTTTTTTGCATAATATATGTGCGTCCTGTGTTTATTATTTATTGTGTATATATTAATACACACATACATCTATGTATATACATTTATATATTTGCATCCTAATATTTTAAATAGAAGTATATTTAATGTATAAACACATATTATTCTTAAATATATATGCATATGTTTTTATACATTACAACATTAAGTATAAATAAGTGCACAGCGTTCACACGAATATAATGTAAACAAAAGCTTTTATTTTGAATGCGATTAATTGTTTTACACTATTTTTGTATTTTTATTAATTGTTTTATAATTACACCAATTATAAAATAAATAAATAAAAAATTAGAACAGCTTTGAAAAAAAACAAAAAAACTACGGAGCCAAGTAAGGGTAACGGGAAAATTTACATGGGAGTGAAGATTGTGTTTTAATGTTTTTGCATTCACTCACTCTTCACAGATGTTTTGCAGATAATGGCAAAAAGTGGCAATTAAGTTGAAAAGAACTGTATTTTAATGCTTTTATGAGAAAATGCTACATTTATTTCTCTAAACAAATGTTTTGCAACTTGATCTGTATTGTATAAAGCAGTATATAAATACACTCTCAGGTAAAGGTACAAAAGCCGTCACTGGGACAGTACCTTTCCTAAAGGGTCCATTTTGGTACCTTAAATGTACACATTAGCACTTAAAGTGAACGTATTTGACCCTAACACATCTAAAAGTGACCCCAGTGACAGCTTTTGTACCTTTATTTCCCCCTTCTGGGGAAAGGCAATACTTGTAAACATTTTGAGAGGGAATACAAAAGCAGTAATCGGGACAGGATAGGTGTTTGTGGAAGAGTGTTCCCCTTATCTCCTGTAACCATTTCAGATGTTCAGCTTGCGTAAGATCACTCTAAAACATTTTTACCCGAACATTTAGCCGATGAACCTTTCTCACTGATGGCCCTTTCGCAGGGGCAGTAGGAGTTTAAACAGCAATAACACACTCCAGTTGCTAGCGTACGTTAGCGAGATCAGAAGGGCAAGTGCTCATGAAATATTGAACGTGAGCAATGGTGGGGCTTGTACTGCTTTTGCATGACGGAGACGACGTCCTGAACTTTCCACTTTAACACTGAGTTTCCCAGCGGTGCTAGACACTTACACACACGCTTACCGCACCGCAATGAACTCACATTATTCATCAAAGCTCCATCCCCACTCATCCCCTCCTCCGCAGTGTGTAAAATACTCCACGTAGGTTCATGCTGGTACGACGTGGGTGTGTGTGCGTGAGTGTGTGTGTTGTGTTTGGTTCACGCAGTATTTGTGGAGATCAGAGAGGTCTTTGATAAGAGGAAAACCAACATGTTATTTATTCCTAAAGGGGCAATCGAGCTGCTTGATGGGGCTCCTGTGAAGTTTTAACAGCAGGGTCCTGGAGGAACTATTACCTCTTATACTTTTGGCCATGTAACCTCACATTAAAGCACTACAGTGTGATGCACATGTAAAAATAACCTCACACAGAATGCTAATATTTCCACATCTGAATGTCCACTTCTCTCCTGCATATGTGCTCTAGAAACGGTCAGTAAATCCATGCCCTGGATATCTGGGAGAGATATTAAAGTCTGTGTTTACTCAGTACAGGTGTTTGTATGTTCACCCACACCTTCATATATATGGTAATGCGTCCTTCAGTGTAAAGTGTCTGTAGTACTTTATCGCTTTATAACAGGACGGACAGTGTGTGTGACCAAGAGTTTGAGTTTAGCACTGGTTGGGCTTCCATGTATTATATTTATCACATAAATAATAGTTTTCAAACAAAAACAAACTAAGCGCACTTTAAGATGTATTGTTTAGCAAGACGACATACACAAATATGTAGCTTTACTCATGAAATTGAGAAATAAAAAGGGTATTTTGTGGCAAAGGTTTAGCTAAATTAAAAAGAGAAGACTTTAATACACAGTGGTCTCAATTTATCTAATGAGAAGTAGTGAATTAGTTGTATCTGGACCACAATTTAACTAAAACATTAATGTAAAATTATAAAATGGGGGCGCAGGTGAAGTTGCAGGAATCAGTTCTTAATTCATGGCCACAATTTCTTTTTTTCTGCATGTCATTATTTTACAAAGTCACTTAGCTTTGACTAAGTTTTTTTATTTTTTGTATAAAATAAATTCACTATTATGATGGAAACAGGGTGTGGAGGAAGATACTTAGAAATGTACTCATAAGTCAAAATAATTAACAGTGAATTCATTTATGTATTATTTAATAAATGAACTAAAACTACTCTGAAAGGCTATATTAAAGGCTGTATTTTTAATGCATTAAATAGCAAAAAATATTTTAAATAAACAACTATCAGATGATATACAGTACTGTGTATAAGTCTAAGGCCACTAGTATTTTCAGCAACAAAAAATGGTTTAAAGTGGATTTTTTCTATCTTTTGCTGTAGTGTGTCAGTTGTAAATATCAGTGTACATTTACACAACATTATTTTTGTCATTAATTGTAATAATGCAGTGAGATTATTGTCTGACAACAGCCAGTGCTCCACACAGAGATC